>JAHHZJ010008984.1:0-44714 GCA_021437245.1 Aegilops speltoides
CGATCCAGCGCCGTTACTCCGGCGCCTCGAGTTCTTGACAGCGTATAGCTCGGTGGCGCTCCTCGGGCTCCGATCCAGCGAGCTTCGGGGAGGAGATTCCGTCGACCGACGGCGTGGTGGCGATCTTGATGTTCTACGATGCGAGGGCTTCGCCTAAGCACCGCTACGATATGACCGAGGTGGATTATGATGGAGGGGCACCGCACGGCTAAGAGCGATCTCAAGGATCAACTTGTGTGTCTATGGGGTGCCTTGTCCCGTATATAAAGGATGGAGGAGGAGGAGGCCGGCCAAGGGTTTGGCGCGCGAGTGTGGAGTCCTACTAGGATTCCAAGTCCTAGTAGGAGTCCATCAAGAGGAGGAAGGAGAAGGAATAGGAGGAGAAGGAAAGGTGCGGCCCCTTTTCCCTAGTCCAATTCGGACTAGAGGAGAGGGCGCGATGCCTTTCCTCTTCCACTAAAGCCCACCAAGGCCCATTACTTCTCCGTAACTCCCGGTACTCGAAAAATACCGAATCACTCGGAACCTTTCCGAACTCGAATATAGTCGTCAATATATCGATCTTTACGTCTCGACCATTTGAGACTCCTCGTCATGTCCCGATCTCATCCGGGACTCCGAACTCCTTCGGTACATCAAAATACACAAACTCATAATATAAGCGTCTGAAACCTTAAGCGTGCGGACCCTATGGTTCGAGAACAATGTAGACATCACCGAGACCGTCTCGGTCAATTACCAATAAGCGGGACCTGGATGCCCATATTGGCTCCTACATATTCTCGAAGATCTTTATCGGTCGGACCGCATAACAACATCGTTGTTCCCTTTGTCATCGGTATGTTACTTGCGAGACTTCGATCGTCGGTATCAATACCTAGTTCAATCTCGTTACGGCAAGTCTCTTTACTCGTTCCGTAATACATCATCTTACAGCTAACTCATTAGTTGTAATGCTTGCAAGCTTAAGTGATCGCATTACGAGAGGGCCGAGATACCTCTCCGAGCAATCGGAGTGACAAATCCTAATCTCGAAATCGCCAACCCAACATCGCCTTTGGAGACACTGTAGTACTCCTTTATAATCACCCGATTCGTTGTGACATTTGGTAGTACCCAAAGTGTTCCTCCGTAGCAGAGTTGCATAATCTCATAGTTGTAGGAACATGTATAAGTCATGGATAAAAGCAGTAGCAACATACTAAGCGATCGTGTGCTAAGCTAATGGAATGGGTCATGTCAATCAGATCATTCAACTAATGATGTGACCTTGTTAATCAAATAACAACTCCTTGTTCATGGTTAGGAAACATAACCATCTTTGATTAACAAGCTAGTCTAGTAGAGGCATACTAGTGACACTCTGTTTGTCTATGTATTCACACATGTATTATGTTTCGGTTAATACAATTCTAACATGAATAATAAACATTTATCATGATATGAGGAAATATATAATAACTTTATTATTGCCTCTAGGGCATATTTCCTTGAGTCTCCCACTTGCACTAGAGTCAATAATCTAGATCACATCACCATGTGATTAACATCGATATTTCACATCATCATGTGATTAACACCCATAGTTCACATCGCCATGTGACCAACACCCAAAGGGTTTACTAGATTCGTAATCTAGTTCACATCGCTATGTGATTAACACCCAAGAGTACTAAGGTGTGATCATGTTTTGCTCGTGAGAGAAGCTTAGTCAGCAGTCTCACATTGAGCCGTATGTATTTTCAAATATTCTATGTCTACAATGCTTTGCGAAGCTACTTTAGCTAATTGCTCCCACTTTTAATATGTATCCAGATTGGGACTTAGAGTCATCTGGATTGGTGTAAACTTGCATCATTGTAACTTTTATGCGGGCTCTTTTGTCACCTCCATAATCAGAAATATTTCCTTAGTCCTTACTAAGGATATTCTTGACCAATGTCGATGATCTACTCCTAGATCACTATTGTACTCCTTGCCAAATTCGAGCAAGGTATACAATAGATGCAGTACATAACATAGCATACTTTATAGAACCTATGGTGAGGTATAGAGAATGACTTTCATTCTTTTTCTATTTTCTGCCGTGGTCGGGATTTGAGTCTTACACAATTTCACACCTTTGCAACCAGGCAAGAACTCTTTCTTTGATTGTTCCATTTTGAACTACTTCAAAATCTTGTCAAAGTATGTACTCATTGAAAAAACTTATCAAGCATCTTGATCTATCTCTATAGATCTTGATGCTCAATATGTGACTTCAAGGTCTTTCTTTGAAAAACTTCTTTCAAACACTCCTTTATGCTTTGAGAATAATTCTACATTATTTCCGATCTACAATATGTCATTCACATATACTTATAAATTTTGGTGCTCCCACTCACTTTCTAGTAAATCGAGGCCCCATAATCTCACAACTATATGCTTTGATCAACTCATCAAAGCGTATATTCAACTCGAGATGCTTGCAGTCCATAGATGGATCTGGAGCTTGCACCTTTTTAGCTCCTTTGGATCGAAAAAACCTTCGGTTGCATCATATACAACTCTTCCTCCGAAAACCATTAGGAATGCAGTTTTTACATCCATTTGCCAAATTTCATAAATTGTGGCAATTGCTAACATGATTGGACGACTTAAGCATTTTCTGATTGAAAAATCTCATTGTAGTCAACATCTTGAACTTTGTCGAAAACCTTTTTGCAATAAGTCGAGCTTTGTAGATAGTAACACTACTATCAATCGTCTTCCTCTTGAAGATCCATTTATTTTCTATGGTTTGCCGATCATCGGGCAAATCCATCAAAGTCCATACTTTGTTCTCATTGGATCATTCTCAGATTTCATGGCCTCAAACCATTTTCGGAATCGGGCTCATCATCCTTCCTCATAGTTTGGTTTGTCATGGTCAAGTAACAGACCTCCAGCAGGATTCCGTACCACTCGTGCGAATCTCACTCTTTTACCTGAGGTTCGGTAGTAACTTGATCGAGTTACGATCATCATCATTCTTCCTCACTAATTGGTATAGTAGTCACAAACAATTTACTGATGAACTACTTTCAATAAGGAGGAACGATTACCTCATCAAGTTCTACTTTCCTCCCACTCACTTCTTTAGAAAACTCCTTCTCTAGAAAGGATCCATCTTAAACCGAATATCTTGCCTTGGATCTGTGATAGAAGGTGTACCCAACAATTTCCTTTGGGTATTCTATGAAGGCCACTTCTCGATTTGGGTTTGAGCTTATCGGGATGAAACTTTTCACATAAGCCCCTCCAAACTTTAAGAAAGCGACAACTTGGGTTTCTTGCTAAACCCGTTCATATAGTTGTCTCAGGGTTTAGATGGTGCCCAATTTACGTGAATCGTGTCTCTAATGCATGATCCCAAAGGATATTGGTAAATCGTAAAAACATCATAGATTGCATTTTATCCAATAAAGTGTGGTTCGATGTTTGGACACACCATAACATTGTGGTGTTCGGTGGCGTGGTTGTGAAACTATTCCACATTGTTTTAATTGAAGACCAAACTCGTAACTCAAATATTGTCTCAGATCAAATCGTGAAACCTTATTTTCTTGTCACGATGTTTTCCACTTCACTCTGAAATTCTTTGAACCTTTCAACTATTTAGGACTTATGTTTCATCAAGTAGATATACCCATATTGCTCAAATCATCTGTGAAGGTCGGAAAATACGATACCCCTTTGACCTTAACACTCATTGGATGCATACATCATGTATTATTTCCAATAAGTGGTTGCTCGCTCCTTTTTGGAAAGCGGAGTCTTAGTCATCTTCCCATGAGGCATGGTTATTAAGCATCAAGTGATTCATAATCAAGTGATTCAAAATCCCATCGGCATGGAGTTTCTTCATCGCTTTACACCAATATGACTAAGCGGCGTTGCCACAAATAAGTTGCACTATCATTATTAACTTTCATCTTTTGGTTTCAATATTATGAATATGTATCACTTGATCGAGATCAATGAACCATTTTCATTGGGTGTGTAACCATATAAGGTTTTATTCATGTAAGCGAACAACGATTTATTCTCTTACTTAAATGAATAACCGTATTGCAATAAACACGATCAAATCATATTCATGCTCAGCATAAACACCAAATAACATTTATTTAGGTTCAACACTAATCCCGAAAGTATAGGGGAGTGTGCAATGATGATCATATCAATCTTGAAACTACTTTCAACACATCGTCACTTCACCCTTAACTAGTTTGCATTTATTCTACAACTCCTGTTTGAGTTACTACTCTTAGCACTAGACGTTTACCAAATACTGGGGGTTGCTATAAACACCTAGTAAAAGTACATCAATAACATGTATATCAAATATGCTTTGTTTACTTTTGCCATCCTTATTATCCACCAAATATTCAGGGTAGTTCCGCTTCGATGACCTGTCCGCTGCGGTGTAAAGCACTTAGTTTCGGAGCTTTGGTTCAGCTTTGGGCTTCTTCAGTAGAAATGACAACTTGCTTGTCAATCTACTTGAAGTTCCCCTTTCTTTTCCCTTTGCCCTTTTCTTGAAACTAGTGATCTTGTCGACCATCAACACTTGATGCTCTTTCTTGATTTCTACCTTAAATGCGATTTCATCATCACGAAAGAGCTCGGGAATCATTTTTCGTCATCCCTTGCATACTATAGTTCATCACGAAGTTCTACTAACTTGGTGATGGTGACTAGAAATTCTGTCAATCACTATCTTATACGGAAGATTAACTCCCACTTGATTCAAGCGATTGTAGTACCCGGACAATCGCACACATGCTCACTAGTTGGCGATTCTCCTCCATCTTTTAGCTATAGAACTTGTTGGAGACTTCATAATCTCTCAACTCGGGTATTTGCTTGAAATATTAACTTCACTCTTGGAACATCTCATATGGTCCATGCGTTAACGTCTTTGAAGTCGATTCTAAGCCATTTAAGCATGGTGCACTTAAACTATCAAGTAGTCATCATATTGAGCTAGCCAAGCGTTCACGCGTGCGCATGCACTCTGCAATAGATCTGTCACCTAGCGGTGCATCAAGGACATAATTCTTCTGTGCAGATGAGGATAAACCTCGGAGATCACGGATCAAATCCGCATCATTGCTACTAACATTTTTCAACACAGTTTTCTCTAGGAACATATCAAAATAAACATCTGAAAGCAACAACGCGAGCTATTGATCTTACAACATAATTTGCAAAATACTACGAGGACTAAGTTCATGATAAATTTAAGTTCAATTAATCATATTACTTAAGAACTCCCACTTAGGCGAGACATCTCTCTAGTCATCTAAGTGATCACGTGATCCAAATCAACTAAACCATAACCGATCATCACGTGAGATGGAGTAGTTTTCAATAGTGAACATCTTATGTTGATCATATCTACTATATGATTCACTTTCGACCTTTAGGTCTCCGTGCTCGAAGGCCATATCTGCATATGCTAGGCTCGTCCAGGATTTAACTTTGAGTATTCGCGTGTGCAAAAGCTGGCTTGCACCCGTTGTAGATGGGCGTAAGAGCTTATCACCCGATCATCACATGGTTATGCAGGCACGACGAACTTTGGCAGCGGTGCATACTCGGGGAGAACACTTCTTGATAATTTAGTGAGAGATCATCTTATAATGCTACCGTCGATCAAAGCAAGATAAGATGCATAAAGATAAACATCACATGCAAATCAATATAAGTGATATGATATGGTCATCATCATCTTGTGTACGTGATCTCCATCTCTGCAGCATCCATCATGATCCTACATAAATCACCGTGTGACACCTTGATCTCCATCGTAGCATTCGTTGTGCGTCTCGGCAATCTTATGCTTCTCGATTATCGCTACGCTTAGTGATAAAGTAAAAGCAATTCTGAGCGTTTGCATTTCATACAATAAGCGACAACCATATGGCTCGGCCGATTTTGCGATAACCGGTTACAAAACATGATCATCTCATACAATAAAATATAGCATCACGTCTTGACCATATCACATCACAACATGCCTGCAAAAACAAGTTGAAGCGTCCTCTACTTTGTTGTTGCAAATTTTACGTAAGCTTCTACTAGACCAGCAAGAACCAATCTCACCTCGCATCAAAACCACAGCGATACTTCGTCAAATAGACTCGTTTTAACCTTCTCAAGGACCCGGTAGTATACTTTTCAGTTCAACTAAAGTGAGAGAGCAGAGACACCCGCCAGTCACCTTTAAGCGCAGTGCTGCGTAGCAGTGAAACGAGTCTTCGCGTAAAGCGTCTGCGTAATGTCCGGTCGGGCGCTTCATCTCCTATACGGCTGAACCAAAAGTATGACATCTTTGGTGGCGATGACAACTATAAATCCACAACTCACTTGTGTTCTACTCGTGCAAAACATCAAACCATAAAAACCTGAAGCTCGGGATGCCCTTTGTTGAGGAGCGTAGTAATTTCAAAAATTTTCCCTCGCTGCGCAAAGATCATGGTGCATGCATAGCGAGAGGAAGAGTGTTGTCTCGTACCCTCGTGAGGCCGGCGGAGCGTTCTAGCGTAGAGGAAGTAGTTAAATGCGTTCTCCTCGCGATCAAGCGATCGAGCGCCGTTACTCCGAGCGCCTCAAGGGATGTGACCGCGTACAGCTCGGTGGCGCTCCTCGGGCTCCGATCGGCGAGCTTGGGGAGAGAGGTTAGTCGGCCTGACGTGGCGTGGTGACGATCTTGATGTTCTGCCGAGGCTTGGGCCTGCTTAGCACGCTCTGATATGACCAGAGTGCATTATGGTGGAGGGCACCGCACTGGCTGAGGACGATCTCAGAGATCAACTTGTGTGTCTATGGGGTGCCCTTGCCCGTGTATATAAGGATGGAGGAGGAGGAGGCCGGCGAGGTTTAAGCGCGCGGGGTGTGGAGTCCTACTAGGATTCCAGGTCCTAGTAGGAGTCCATCAGAGGGAGGAAGGGAGAAGGAATAGGAGGAGAAGGAAGGTGGCGGCCCCTTTTCCTAGTCCAATTCGGACTAGAGGAGAGGGGGCACGCAGCAGCCTTTCCTCTTCCCACTAAAGCCCATCAAGGCCCATTACTTCTCCATAACTCCGGTACTCGAAAAATACCGAATCACTCGGAACCTTTCCGAACTCCGAATATAATAGTCAATATATATCGATCTTTACGTCTCGACCATTTGAGACTCCTCGTCATGTCCCCGATCTCATCGGGACTCGAACTCCTTCGGTACATCAAAATACACAAACTCATAATATAACCGTCGCCGAAACCTTAAGCGTGCGGACCCTACGGTTCGAGAACAATGTAGACATCACGGAGACCGTCTCCGGTCAATAACCAATAGCGGGACCTGGATGCCCATATTGGCTCCTACATATTCTCGAAGATCTTTGCTCGGTCGAGACCGCATAACAATATCGTTGTTCCCTTTGTCATCGGTATGTTACTTGCCGAGACTTCGATCGTCGGTATCAATACCTAGTTCAATCTACGTTACCGCAAGTCTCTTTACTCGTTCAGTAATACATCATCTTGCAGCTAACTCATTAGTTGTAATGCTTGCAAGGCTTAAGTGATGATGCATTACCGAGAAGGCCGAAGATACCTCTCAGACAATCGGAGTGACAAATCCTAATCTCGAAATCGTAACCCAACATACGCCTTTGGAGACACTGTAGTACTCCTTTATAATCACCCGATTCACGTTGTGATGTTTGGTAGTACCCAAAGTGTTCCTCCGAAAGCAGGAGTTGCATAATCTCATAGTTGTAGGAACATGTATAAGTCATGGATAAAAGCGGTAGCAACATACTAAGCGATCGTGTGCTAAGCTAATGGAATGGGTCATGTCAATCAGATCATTCAACTAATGATGTGACCTTGTTAATCAAATAACAACTCCTTGTTCATGGTTAGGAAACATAACCATCTTTAATTAACAAGCTAGTCTAGTAGAGGCATACTAGTGACACTCTGTTTGTCTATGTATTCACACATGTATTATGTTTCAGGTTAATACAATTCTTGCATGAATAATAAA
This sequence comes from Aegilops speltoides, assembly GCA_021437245.1. Lineage (NCBI taxonomy): Eukaryota > Viridiplantae > Streptophyta > Magnoliopsida > Poales > Poaceae > Aegilops > Aegilops speltoides. Next base: position 8,062 of record JAHHZJ010008984.1, read on the forward strand.
CATTTATCATGATATGAGAAATATATAATAACTTTATTATTACCTCTAGGGCATATTTCCTTCATAGGCTTCCAGTGGATCCCTTCCATTGAGAGGAAACTTGTTCTACTATGGGCTGGACTTTCACGACTTGGCTCTGGAGTCCATCCTCCATATCTCCGCATTCATTATCGTCTGCGAAGCCTTCCTCCGCGTCATCCCCACTTGACCTATGGTGAAGACCTTCAAGTGGGCGAAGATGATCGGGAGGCGTCAGCGAGTCGCTTGAGGCGACCATAAGCAAGGTCAATGCCCGTGGCCGAGTTTCCTTCAAGAGGAACTTGGACTGTGGTAGCGAGGTGGTTCTACATCACCGCTCCAAGGCGATGGGCAAAAGTCGCCGCCCTCATTCACTTGGGACCTCCACCAAGCTGATGTGGGTGGGTCGACCAAGGGCTCAAGCTGGGGGCCGTCCGAGGCGTGCCCTCCTTTGCAGAGCGGATTCGAGACCTCCAAGCGAGGGAGATCGACTGATCAAGGTGATCACAGTCATGCTAATCGAGGCATCTTCCACCTGCAAGCGCCGTCCTCTCCGTCTATGGGAGTTTAATCCGGAGGGACCTCGTATTCTCCAACACTTTATGGGTCCGACACCCACGAGAGATGTACAAGCTGTTCTTGGACCCAGGTGGCGTGTCGGATTCACCGAGGCGAGGCTAAGCGCGATCGCCGGGATACTGGAGTAAGTAGCTCGAGTTCGGACATTACTGTTTATCGCCTTTCTAGAGTTAGCCTTGACCCTTTGTTCTTTCTGAGGAATGGGTGCCTGATCAAGGCTGATAAGGTGTCCGGCCTCGAGGACGTACATGGAGCCGTGCTGGTCGAGAATGTTGGAGTTCGCCCATAGAAGAGACAGCAGAGAAAATAGAGGAAATAATATTTAGCCCAAAGGCGGCGTGAGAGGAGGAACCAGAACCCCTCCATTCAAGGAAAAAGAGACCGCCTCCGAAGATCCGGAGGCCAAAGCCCTAAGCGTGGGAAGAAATCCTCACCAAGGGTCCAGCGTCCGGAAGAATCGGGCCGCACAATCATCACGGAGGATCGGCCCTCCAATGAGCCGTGAGTATAAAGAGAACTTAATTAGTAAGAAATACCTTCATTTGTGCTTACATGGGTAATGGAATATTTATATTGCAGTTTGGATCTGCAGCCTTCTCGAGATGAGTTCATCTTGGGGCACCTTCTTAGGAGATGATGGAAGCGATCGCCTCCATCCTTGTGTGCAGATCTTGAATCGGCGAACGAAGTGTAAATCACGGAGGTATCCCGAATCGGAGGGCGAGAAAGATTCGGCACCTACTAGAGTCCGGCCGGGAAGGCGAAGAATGCCCTTGAGGCGTCCATTTGAGGAAGATCACCGTGCGTTAATCGTATGGTGATTGGAAGATTTAATTCGTCTGAAAAGCGGATGCATGTAACCGCCATGAGTTTCTGGCGGGATTTGAGGTATCTTGAAAATGGTGCACCCTTTGTCTTTTAACAGTTTTGCATATAAAAATCGCCATGTATAGATAGTAGCCCACGAGACTCGGTAGGTTGTAAATGGCGATAGCGTCTTGAGGATCGAAATCTAAAATAATGAATTCCGTCGTTCCTATGCGGTGGCGGATGGTCGAGAGCTAGCGGACTAGTGATTTTGCGAATTAACTTCGGACTTGACTGGCGAGATGAGGACATCACACTTGTCAGCGGCGACTTGGCGAGTCATGAGGTAAAATATTTCTCCGCGATCGCTTTATTAAGGGGTCAAAGCCCGCCTCGATAAATTATATCTTTTATTTATCTGAGCGGTGCTGCTGCTTTGGAGAGCCTTGGGCGAACTTGCTCTAGCTAAGGAGCAAGCCCAAAGAGTAAGCGCGACTGCCTCGGCGGTGAGGTTGAAAGCGAGCGGCGCCTTGCCCTAAGCAGGCGGAGGGCGGCAATGCCACGCCAGTAAGAGATGCTACCGACCGCAATGAGGCTCTTGAGAAGGCGCTTCGGGCGGATGGGAAGACACTGAAGAAGGCCACCGCTGAAGTCAGGATGCCCGCTCTGCAATCACGAGCTATGAAGGAGGCTGCTACGAGGTGGGAATCGCGGTGGTAGCAGCCTTTCGATCGTCGCGGGTTTATGGATTCAAAGTATGCCCAATTTGGTGGTGTGGAGTTGGGAGGATCCGTATATGGACTTAGCTGCGAGTCTTGGATGTCGTTAAGCACTTCCTAAGCGAGGGATCACGAGACGGAAGAAGTTATATTGGTCTCAATTCCACGGATCCGGATCGCCTACTTCGGCAACGGACGGTTGGCGAATGGGCGAACTAAATAGATTGTCCGGACTAGCCATGGACGACATCGTGGCCCATATCGGCGAAGAGGTCAAAGCGACGAGCTACTTGACACTACTAATTCAATTCCTTGGGGCGGTGCACATATCAAGAGATAAAGCGATCGGCTGCATGAAGCGGCGCGGATGGCTCAGCCCGTGTGAAGGCGCGGTGTTAGGAGATGGGCCACCGCTGTTATTGCTGCCCGGGTTCGGATGAAAACCGGCTCCTGCCGAGCACTATTTCGGGGAGGTTATCGTGGCGCTTTCGTGTAATAAAGTCGCGATTAACGAACAATGTAACGTTCCATTGAGCGCATTAACTTGTAGATCAATGATTATGGTATAACTGCTTTTATACTTGTCGTCCAAGTAGTAAAACTTCTCTGTCGCTGACGTTCGTATACTTGTGTATAACACTGAAAGATCAGGTCTTGACTGAGCCCTCGCACAAGGTCTTTGGAATTGTTCGCCAAAATAGCAGCGTTTCACACTTAATCCGGCGTCTCGGTCATGTTATAAGGAGGTGGTAAGCGTGCGAACGAGAACGATCCGGACTATAATGCTTTATCTCTTTCACTTAGCCGATTGGAGCTCGAGGGTGGGACTACGATATAGCCCACTGGTGGCCCGCACCTCTCGAATTCGAGGTGCGTAAGTTCTGACCGAGAAAGCGGTCCTTCGTCAAGCGAAATTCTAAACATTCCAATAGTCGATCGAGTGGTTGACCAGTCTCTCATTGTATCATAATGATCGAGTTTTGGCTTTCTCTCTTGAGAGTGCTGCTTGACGCCCAGCGAGCTGAAACTGTCGCGATAGTTCTCCACGAATGCTTGCGTTAGCCGATGATCTGAGCGTAAGGCAGCAAAACAGGGCGGGCAAACCCAACATTTGACCAAAGACATGATTCAGGAGCTGATGCATATAATGCCTAACTTTCGAGGCGCGAACACTCCCTAAGGTGTTGGTCTTTATAATAATGGGCAGAATGATGCCCTAAGCCCTAGTGTAATAGAATGCGGGCATGGTCTTGCAGCGGCCGATGCCAAGCGTCGAGAGCTCGCTGGCTATAAGAAGAAGCCAAGGGAGAATAACAACAAGAGACAGTAAAAAGGTTTACGAGGTCTTAATCTGAAAAGAATCCTCTAGCAGGTCCCTCTTGCGTCTGCTTTGTGTCTCCGTTCGCTTGTTATCTGGGCGGGTATGCACATCAGCTCATCTGGCAGAAGCAGGAGAGCGTTTAGTTTAAAAACAATTTGTGCGGAAAAATATGAAAAATAAAAAATATAAATAATTAAAGCGAGGGTTTGTATGAACCAGCGGTTGTTTATCTTGGTAGCCCCTGTGAAGGGTATGCAGCTAAAGGAGCCCCTAGCCCTCGGCGCGGATTCGTCTGTCAGAGTGGGAATGTGAAGTGACCCTCGCTTTGAAATGATGCCCACCTGGACGGGCATCTTGAGTGTAGAGGCATGTCGTAATCGGTATAGCGTTGAAGTGGACAAAAGCCTTACGTCCCAAGAGTGCTTGATATTCACTTTCAAATGGGGCGATGTGAAAAATAATTTTTCACGTCGATAGTGTTCGATGATCGAACACGACTTCTAGTAATATGGAGCCTATGCACTTGGCGTAAGGGCACGGCGTTACTCCTCTAAAAGTGCGGCTGTGTCGGATTTTGGCGGGGTTTATCCCCATCCTCTGAACTGATGCGGAATCTGCGGGTTTAAGTCCACGCCTCCGTCCATTAGGACAACGGCAAATTGTAATCCGTCTATTATGGGATTCAATATCAAGAGTCAAATCACGTATTTGAGCGCTTTTGGAATAGTCCGGTGGTGAAAGTGATTGGTTTTGATGTCCAATCTCTATTATCCTGGGTTGGACCGATGCAAAGCTCTTTTTAGAAAGTGCCGCACTATTTTTCCGTATTATCACATGAAGTGAGTTTCTTTGCTTTAACCCCTTGTGGGAAAGTCTTTTGTTTTCGATTGCTTTCTGCTGGTGGGGTTTATCCTCTTAAACAGTGTGTCGAGCCTTGTGTTCGACATTTAGTCGGCGGACTTTTTAAAACAACAATCCTGTGGGTGTGATTTGCAGGCCTTCGAGAATCTTGTGGATTTGACATATCCGACCCAAAATCTTCTTTAAGTTGGATGATTCGTCACTATCATCCTTTAGAGGCTGTATTTTATTATTGGCTCACGAGCTTTTAAATCCGGCGTTGATTGCCGTGTGCTTGAACTTTTCTCTTTATTCGGCTGCTCTTTTCTGCGCCGTGATTTTCGTTCCATCTCTTATCTCGGATGTACTTGGGTATTGGTGCTGCATCTTGCTAACCAGCTGTCCTCGCTCCGCCTGAAGCGGGTCATGAGGCTTGTTAGTCACGGACATTGTCCTCGGCTTTTCTTGACGAGGTGCTGGCAAGCCATTACGTCTTGGACATTGTGCTTGAAAGCTGCTAAAGGCCGGCGTCCAGGACGATCGACTATTTGGTTCTTTTGGTAAGGAACTGTTCCAGAATTTCATGCTGACTCTCGGGCTGTTGAGTTATATGACTTAGATAAATGCGCATCGGAGGCGGACATAAGTCCCTTGAAAATTTGCTCTAGCGCGTCCTCGAGCTCTTCCCAACTTCCAGCGGTATTTTAAGGAGGCTTTTAAGCGGTGACAGGCTGGCCATTGAGCTTGAGTGGTAAATATTTTTATGGCGTAGAGATCGTCTCCTCGGCCATATGTATATATAGTATATAATCTTCTATCCAGGACTCTAGGGTGCATTGTTCCATCGTAGGCCTCTATGTTGATGGGTTTAAACCCTGCTTTGGAATTCATGGTCAGCACCTCATCGATGAAACATAGTGGGTGTCTGGCGCCCTATGTTGTGTGTGCAGCTATCATTGGACCTATGACGTGTTGCCTTGCTTCTTGGGGCCTTTTCCTTTGGCCCGTAAATGGACTGGCTGGGCCATCTATCTTTCGAATTCGTTGGTGAATTTATGTGTTTTGCTTGCTTTCATAATTTGGCTTTGTCATGCGGCGTCTATCAACTAAAGGCCCTTTATTTTTGGGCGGTGGAGGCTCTATGGCCTCCTCGTCAGGCTCTGACAGCGACTTAACGCCGGGTAGCTCTTTGATTGGTGGCCATTCTGTACTTATCTGCTGGTTTTGAGCACTTTGCTCCATCTCATTCTGAGTGTGTCTTCCGCTGTTTTGAGCCTCCGTTTTTCCTTCTTGAGCTTCTTGCAGTACTAACGAGTCTTTCACGAAGATTCTTACTCTCGGCGGCGTCGGCATCTTGTCGTCGAACGGTATTTGTTTCGCGGGCTTGGATTGACTATCGACTCGTCGTGTTGGACGGTTGCTTATTTGCATGTTAAATGCGTCCGATTGTGAGCCACCGTATTATCCTGAGCTTCTTGGGAAGCGTTGTTGTTGTCGGCGGGACTTAGTGACATTCGCCGTCGTTTTGAGTCGTTATCGGCGAGATTGTCTTCTGCGGCCGTTGGTCTCGTTATCGCTTCCCTTTGGGGTATCCACCATATATATGTCATGCGGACGAGGTGGTCTGTCGTCTGTATAAAACTCTCTGTTTTTGTTACGTCTCGTTATAAATGCGTCTATTCCGTCGATGTCTTGGAGTCGTAGTCTAACATGTCGGTTAGATAAATCGACGATGTGGCTACAAAGTGGGTGGTGGGTGGAGTTCTGAATTTCTTCTCGTCGTCCGAACCCCAACCCTCTGGCCATAGTCGGTCGAGAGCTCTCTGATAACGAGAGATGCCTTAGTGAATTCAAGATGTCACAAAGCGGCGAGTCTGAAAGATGTCGTGGCGGTGAATTCCATAACGGCGCCCAATCCGGATCGTCGGTGGGGGCGGCGGGAGGTTCGAGTCGGCGTCTCGGAATCCACGAGTTTGAGAGGACAAGATCGGTGTTCAGCTCCATCGCCATGGATGTTAAAGCCCCGGCGGCGTCTATCCACCGGCCCTTGATATAGGCGATCGGCTCGGGCTAATGGCGGGAGGCGGATTGAGTCGCGACCACGAGCATTGTTTGGTGGTAGAGCTAGATCATGCCCGTCGTCACGGTCTGACAGCAGCTCGGCTGTATGGCTCGGGTCGTCCGAAGATCAAGTCTCGCGAACATCGGCCATGAAGTTTAAGCTTAGAATCGACGTGACGGCGAGGCGTAGCTTCGATCTGCTCGGATGGCCAAGAAATTGGCCCGATCGCGGCTTCGCCCGAATATGAAGATCTATCCGGGAGAAAAGTCTCACCGGACAGCGTTGTTGGTTGAAGATGCCATCAAGCCTATCGGTGGCGACAGGAAGGAACTCTCAATGAAAGCACCAATGTCGGATGTCAAAAACCGGCGGATCTCGGGTGGGGGTCCCGAACTGTGCGTCTAGGCGGATGGTAACGGGAGACAAGGGACACGATGTTTTACCTAGGTTGGGCCCTCTCGATGGAGGTAAAACCCTACGTCTGCTTGATTAATATTGATGATATGGGTAGTACAAGAGTAGATCTACCACGAGATCAAGGAGGCTAAACCCTAGAAGCTAGCCTATGGTATGATTGTTGTAATGTATGTTGTCCTCTCGGACTAAAGCCCTCCGGTTTATATAGACACGAGAGGAGGCTAGGGTTACCTGATCGGTTTACAATGGTAGGAGATCTACATATCCGTATTACCAAGCTTGCCTTCCGCCAAGAGAAAGTACCATCGGACCACGAGCAGGTCTTCAATCTTCTATCTTCGTAGTCTTGGAGTCGGCGGATAATGATAGTCTGGCTGTCCGATTACCCCTAGTCGAGACTCCCTCGGAAGGACAAGTCATTAAGGAGCTACACAAAACAAAGACATCAAGCTCATGTTGGTGAATGGGTATCGGCTCCGACTCCGACAATCACTCAGGAAAGAAGCTATCACTCCGACTCGAATATACTCAAGATGAAGGTGTTGCCGGTCTAGCACTGTGTAAACCAACTCCTCGACATATTTGACTCACCAAATGAAGGAATTGGAAGATGCTTCATGGCCAAAGTTCAAGGTAACACATCCGAGTATGTTGATTTCAATAGTGATGAAGATGCCTTGCTAGGTGATGATGATTTACTTGTTGACAACTCTAGTGATGAATACTATGATGAAAGCGTCAATTAATCGTGCTAATCAAGATAAAAGCGAATGACAATGATAAGGAGAAGATTGAGATTCTAACTAAAAAACTAAACACTCTTAAGTTAGCTCATGAAACTATCTTGAAGATCATTGAGAACTTTTAAGGGCTCATGAGAGTTCACGCTTTGAAAAGCTCAATCTTGAGCAAGAGCATGAGTTCTTAAAAGCAATCAATGATGATCTCCGTAAGAAAGTTCTTCTTACATTGCCAGCGTTTACTCTTATCTACTTACATGCCTCAAGTCAAGTCTAGTAACAAGTTCAAGAAAGATCCTTCCTCTAGTAGTAACAATAATAATGCCAAATCCAATATTGTTGCTTCTAGTAGTTCTCTTGATTCCACCAATGATTCTCTTAGCCAAGTTACACTTGAGCAAGAAAATAGCTTATTGAAGGGAATTATAGAAAGGTGTATACAAGAGCCTTGCGGGAGTAAGCAATTGAGAAATTATGCATAAGCAAGGAAGGCACCGGAAGAATCAAGGTGTTGGTTTTGAGCGAAAGTTCAATGCCAATGGAGTTGAGTGGGAAAGAAGATCAATACCCCAAGGCGAAGTTTGTTCCTCGACAAGGGAAGTATGATCCTACTTCCTTCAAGGAACACAAGCACAAGATGATCTTCCACCACAAGACCACAAGAACAAAGGCAAGGACAAGCTTCAGAGGAGATTGATGCATTTGAAGAAGAAGCACCTAAGGCCTTGGTCAAGTGGGTTCCCAAGACTACGTCAAGTTCTACTTCATCAAATCATGACTACAACTCCAGGATTCCCATCAAGATGATGTGGATCCCTAAGAAGAAGAACTAGAGAGTTCTTGAGGTGACTCCGTAACATTCTTCACTCATATCATTATGGCAAGGACAAGTGCAATCAACTTCCACACCTTGCACTAGTTCAAGGAGTCACAAACCCTCATGTTGGTAAGGCAAGGGACAAGGTAACATAATGATTTCATGGACATCATCTTGTGTGTGCATCACTCTATGTCTATGGATATTCTTGTTTTGTTCCTTGTGGGGATAACCCATGTAGGTATGTTGAAAGTGCAACTCACTCCAAAGGATTGCTCCAAATGATCTACATCAACATTGAGCATCCACATCTTCAACACCTACATGAAGTCATCATCGACAAAACCCAAGGTTAGTTCATCCCTCTAAAGGGATCTCACATCTAGGGGAGCTTAACTCTAAGAATTGAGTCAAAGCAACTCTAATGGTGTGAACACAACAATGCATTATGTAAAAGTGGTAACCCCACTTGAGCTTAAGCGATGAGTATGACCTATGATCAAATGTTCTCATTTGACTCCTAAATCAATATACTCATATATAGATGACCTAGTCATCGCCAATTGTGTTGATAGATGCTAGAATTGGTTGTGCATGCTTTGCCACATATTTCATTTGCCATTCCATTGTGTGAGCATGTTGGTTGCATATTTCACTCATTAGAGGACATCCACTTGTTGCTTTGATTGTTTGGGTTCTTTTCTTTTTTGCCAAATGGATGGACAAGAATGCCTAGAACTATACTGTAGCTATCTATGCTTTTCTTGTCTCAAACTCTATTCATGCTACATCACAAAATTTGATCAAGTCGATTTGAACCACTCGTGTGAGGAGCACTTTCGGAGTCCCGATTAAATCATAGACTTAAACTTCCAAAACTTCTTTGTGATTCGGTCTGGTGGGATTCCTCCATTTCGGTCCTCACAAGATCACTAAGTCGATCTAGGTTTTCAATCTCGGTGCAACCGATTTGAACTTCGGTCACACGAGGTTCTTTGCTGTATCTGACGATTATGCATCTCAGTCCCACAGTTGTTCCACTCGATCACTGCAAGCGAAGTCAAGACTATATATACTCACGGGCAAAAATTTGGAAATTTCTCCAAACCCCTTCGCCCGAGCATAGCTCGCTCTGCCTCCAGGGTCTCCGGATCGTCTCCTTGTCGCTAGCCGCCTCCTGTCGCTGGTCTCCGCCGCCGTCAACGGAATTCACCCCCTCCGTTGCCGCTGTAGCGAGTTCATCGCCAAGCTAGGGTATGGACTCAATCACGATGCTATCCTCGTGCGATTCCTAGCACATTGTGTTCATTATGATTCTTGCCACGATTGAAACACTCCTATCCGGTCAATACAATCCTTAGAATAGATCGATTTGAAAATTTAGGGTTAGGTTTCGCATGAAACCATCTCGGACCCACCGAGTTGAAAACTTCGGTCCCCGGTTTAGCTAGCGCCATTGCACTAGTAACTCTCGATGCGACCGAAATTGCTATCGGTGTGACGATTTTAAAACTTTATGAAACCCTAGCGATCTCGGTGCCACGAGCGTGACTCGGTCCTACCAAGTTCACGAGTTTAGGTTCCAAAACTGCTTCGGTATCACGAGTTTGAAAATCGGTTGATCAAAATGCTTTACGTGAAAACTAAAACTGAGTTTTTAAAATCATTCTTTTGCAAAAATGTCAAGTATTTTTGATGCTCATCCATTCTATCTCATCTATAACTATTCACGGTCGTGATCGTTGATTTCAGCATGTCGGACCAAAGTGATAGTCGAACAAGTCGAAGAGCAGATTCACATGAGTGAGGGCACTAGTCCCTCAAGCACTTGAATGATGGCGGCGAGGCACCCCAAGCAATCGCCTAAAAGCTGCCACGAGGACAAGAAGAAGAACCTCGAGAATCGAGGATGAGGATTATATGGCGAGAAGAAGATGAGGCTACTTCCAGAAGGTAGTGCTCAAAAAAAGTATGGGTCGACAAGAACACAAAACACGGACTCAATAGGAAGGTTCTTGCCAAGAGGACACCTATCTTTGAAGGTCGGAGGATCAACTCAAGTGCTGAAAAGGATCCCAAAGAGCACACTGCAAGAAGAGTCACAACTTCCAAACCCAAGAAAGTTCCCACTGGAGAAACTATGAAGTTTACCATTGAATCAGAAGATGAAGCTGCTGGTCAAGATAAGAAGAAGAAGAGATCCAGAACCACTACGGCCCAGGTTCTTGGAAATCCCTCTATGAGGAGAGACTCAGAAGAGGAAGAAGAGGTTCTTTGCACCAGCACCCAAGGCACAAAAGTTGATGGTTGATGCTATAAAGTCGGGGCTGCAACATCAAAGCCCAAAAGCACCAAAAGCTGCCCCTAAGCCCAAGATTGCACCAAAGAGGAATACGGGGAGTATTCAGCTGCTGAGAAGAACAAGGCCCGGTGCTGAAGTTCTTGATGATGAAGATGATGAAGGACAAGTTACGAGGAAGCTAAAGCTCAAGATTCGGACCACAATGATGCTCATCCTGTGGTGAGGACATGAATATCAGGAGAGACTCAGGGTTGAGCCTATGGAGAATAGACAGATCCATAAGGAGAAGGATGTTGTTGATTGAGAGTTCCATACAAAGGCAGCCCGGGGACTTCTATGTGACAATCTTGTTGGACAATAAGCCCATAGTGTGTGATATGAGGTGGGTCGATTGGACCTACATGAAAGAGAATGAAGAACACTATCACTGGAGTACAAAGACAGTTTTGTTGCTTGTGGAGTTGCAGATTTTGTTGGGCGAAGCTCACCAAGCTGGAATGATGAACTCATTATGCAATTCTGCGGCACATTTCTATCGAGGATGGGAGGATAGTTGGGATGTGCGAAGGTGCAGTGCCGATCAACAATCGAGGAATGGGACAATCGATCAATGCCCCAAAGGAGAGTGAAGATGACTTGGATGTCTATGCCAAGAAGAAGATGGATCACAATTCTATGTCACATATATACACAGAGATCCCGGACAAAGCTCTTGAGACTTTCAAGTTTGGGTCGGTCCATTTTCTACTGTCGGGGCTGCCAACAATCAAGCTGGATCTTAAGGCACACTCTATTGCCCAAGTCGGTGACCACAACATGATTAGAGGCATGCTATCAACTTCCTGCACTTGTTTGATGTGCCACAAAAATTCAAGGTCATGAGCCTCATTATTGAGAGACCATTAAGAGGACGGAGCCGACCGAGAAGAAGTTGTGGATATGCCCCGCAGTTAGGAGTTGATTAACTCAAATATGGGCACATGAAATATATCATTTGGATAAGGAACACTTTGCTATCTATCAGACTTTGAGGACAATCAAGTTGTAATGAATGAGAATGAACCATCATTAGTGCAAGCTCAAGAGAAGAAGGAGAAAGCAAAGAGAAGGCTGCCAAGATGCCAACTCAAGAGGAGGCATCTGAGTACTTTGAAGAACAAGCGGGGAGCAGCTTGGTTACTTGATAGCATCAACACGAGGATTGAGAAGGGTTGGCCACCTAACTCAAAACCAGGAGAGCTGGAAAGAATCATGGAACAAAAATTCTATGATCTAGATGTCAAAATGGCGAGATTGAGTGGGTTATGGAAGCGAGCTTCAGGGATGACATCTGCGAGGAGAGGAAGGGAAAGACAACCGATGCATTTGCGGAGTGCCTAGAGCTCAGAGGTCGGCTGCGAGTGCACATGACAAACACTAGAGCCACATCATCTGCACCATTCTACAGCTCCTACAGACTCGATTTAACCAGCTCCAGCACCAACTCCTCGGCTACATCCACGTCAGCTGAAGCCTTCGTCCAAGGAGCCATCTCTACACCACCACACGAAGATCAAGCACGAGTCGATCTAGCACTATGCATTTTTCTATGAACTTTTTGGTAACTTGTTGCCAAAGGGGAGAAAAAATGTATAGATCATAAACCGAGAGAGAGAGTGTTGCTTTTGTTCTCTCTTGCTTTGGTGGTTAAACTTTGTTTGCTTGCAGATACTATGCTATTGAAGGAAATATGCCCTAGAGGCAATAATATAGTTATTATTTATTTCCTTATTTCATGATAAATGTTTATTATTCATGCTAGAATTGTATTGTCGAAACATAATACATGTGTGAATACATAGACAAACATAGTGTCACTAGTATGCCTCTACTTGACTAGCTCGTTAATCAAAGATGGTTAAAGTTTCCTAACCATAGACATGAGTTGTCATTTGATTAACGGGATCACATCATTAGGAGAATGATGTGATTGACTTGACCCATTCCGTTAGCTTAGCACTTGATCGTTTAGTATGTTGCTATTGCTTTCTTCATGACTTATACATGTTCCTATGACTATGAGATTATGCAATTCCCGTTTACCGGAGGAACACTTTGTGTGCTACCAAACATCACAACGTAACTGGGTGATTATAAAGGAGCTCTCTGGTGTCTTGCGAAGGTACATGTTGAGTTGGCGTATGTTGAGATTAGGATTTGTCACTCCGATTGTGGGAGAGGTATCTCTGGTCCCACTCGGTAATGCACATCACTATAAGCCTTGCAAGCAATGTGACTAATGAGTTAGTTGCGGGATGATGCATTACGTAGCGAGTAAAGAGACTTGCGATAGCGAGATTGAACTAGGTATTGAGATACCGACGATCGAATCTCGGGCAAGTAACATACCGATGACAAAGGAACAGCATTATGTTGTTATGCGGTTTGACCGATAAAGATCTTCGTAGAATATGTAGGAGCCAATATGAGCATCGAGGTTACGCTATTGGTTATTGACCGAAATGAGTCTCGGTCATGTCTACATTGTTCTCGAACCCGTAGAATCCATGCAACTTAAGGTTTAGATTGGCGATATAGTATTATATGAGTTATGCATGTTGGTAACGAATGTTGTTGAGTCCGGATGAGATCATGCACATGATGAGGAACTCGGAATGGTCGAGATAAGTTTGATATATGGGATAATAGTGTTTGATCTCGGAAGGTTCGAATTCACGGAAGGGGTTCGGATGTTTCCCGAAATGTTTAGATGCGAACACGTTATTTGAGCCAAAGGGAAAGCCCACAAGGTTTTGGAAAGCGCTTGAGGAAGTTTTGCGGAGTCCGAGGGCGAGACGCCGAGGTCCTGGCGTGCAGGTCGAACGCCGAGAACCTGGCGTCTAGCCCTAATCCAGGAAGGACTCTTGCCTTTCGGGTGAAACCGACTTTGTGGAGGCTTTTGCTCCAAGTTTCGACCCCAGGCTCAATATATAAATAGAGGCAGGGCTAGCACCAAAGGAGGATCAAGAAACACCAAGCCGTGTGTCGACAGCCCGTCCCCTCTGGTTTATCCTCCGTCATAGTTTCCGTAGTGCTTAGGCGAAGCCCTCTGAGATTGTTCTTCACCATCACCGTCGCTGCGCTGTCGTCTTCTTGGAACTCATCTACTACTTCTTTGCACTTCTTTGGATGAGAAAGCGAGGGCGTCATCGAGCTGAGCGATGTGCGAGAACTTCGGGAGGTGCCGCGTTCGGTGCTTGGATCGGTCGGATCGTGAAGGCGTCGACTACATCAACAGCGTTGATAAGCGCTTCGCTTAGCGATCTTCAAGGGTATGAAGATACACTCCCTTCTCGTTGCTATACATCACCATGATCTTGCGTGTGCGTAAGAAAATTTTGAAATTACTACATTCCCCAGCGGTGGCATCGAGCCCAGGTTTTATCGTTGATGTTATATGCGAGTAGAACACAAGTGAGTTGTGGGCGATACAAGTCATCTGCTACCGACATGTCATACTTTGGTTCAGCGGTATTGTTGGATGAAGCGGCCGGACCGACATTCAGCGTGCGCTTCTGCGAGGATGGTTTACCGCCGTGCTTTGCACCACAATTGACTAAGCGGGTGTCTGTTTCTCCAACTTTAGTTGAACCGAGTGTGGCTACCCGGTCCTTGCGAAGGTTAAAACAACACTAACCCAGCGAACTATCGTTGTGGTTTTGATGCGTGGGTAAACGGTTCTTGCTCGGCCATTAGCATACATAAAATTTGCAACAACAAAGTAGAGGGCGTCTAACTTGTTTTGCAGGGCATGTTAATGATGTGATATGGTCAAGATGTGATGAGATATAAGTTGTTGTATGAGATGATCATGTTTTGTTGAAGTTATCGACAACGGCGGAAGCCATATGGTTGTCTCTTTGTTGCATAAGATGCAAGTGCCAAATAATTGCTTTACTTTATCACTATGCGATAGCAATAGTTAAGAGCAATAGTTGGCGAGGCGACCATGTGACGACACATTGATATAGATCAAGATGATGAAGATCATGGTGTCGATGCTGGTGACGATAGAGATCATGGCAGTGCTTTGGAGATGGAGATCAAAGGCACAAGATGATCATGGCCATATCATGTCATATATTTTGATTGCATATGATGTTTATCTGTTATACATCTTATTACTTTTTTGATTAGCGGTAGCATTTTAAGATGATCTCTCACTAATTATCAAGTGTTCTCCTGAGTATGCACCGTTGTGAAAGTTCTTCGTCTTTGAGACACCATGTGATGATCGGGTGTGATAGGCTCTACGTTCAAATACAATGGGTGCAAAAGCAGTTGCTGCTGCGGAATACTCAGGTTAAACTTGATGAGCCTAGCATATAGCAGATATGGCCTCGGAACACGGAGACCCGAAGGTTGGCGTGAATCATATAGTATATATGATCAACATAGTGATGTTCACCATTGAAAACTACTCCATCTCACGTGATGATCGGACATGGTTTAGTTGATTTGGATCACGTGATCACTTAGATGACTAGAGATGTATGCATCTAAGTGGGAGTTCTTAAGTAATATGATTAATTGAACTTAAATTTATCATGAACTTAGTCTGGTAGTATTTTGCAAATTATGTTGTAGATCAATAGCTTGCGTTGTTGCTTTCATATGTTTATTTTGATATGTTCCTAGAAAATTGTGTTGAAAGATGTTAGTAGCAATGATGCAGATTGGATTAAGTGATCGAGTTTATCCTCATTCTGCCTGAAAAAATTATGTCCTTGATGCACGCTAGGTAGCGGACCTATTGCGAGGAGCATATCACGAGGCGTTATGAGCGTTTGGCTAGCTCAATATGATGACTACTTGATAGTTTAGTGCACCATGTATTGCGGCTTAGAATCGGGACTTCAAAGGCGTTTTGAGCGTCATGGACCATATGAGATGTTCGAGGTTGAAGTTAATATTTCAAGCAAATACCGAGTTGAGAGATATGAGTCTTCAACAAGTTCTACAGCTAAAAGATGGAGAGAATCGCTCAACTAGTGAGCAAGTGCTTAGATTGTCTAAGTACTACAATCGCTTGAATCAAGTGGGAGTTAATCTTCCACATAAGATAATGATTGGCGAGTTCTCTAGTCACCATCACCAAGTTAGTGGAACTTGTGATGAACTATAATGCAAGGGATGGCGAAAGCGATTCCCAAGCTCTTACGTGATATTGAAATCGACAAAGGTAGAAATCAGAAAAGAGCATCAAGTGTTGATGATTGACAAGACCACTAGTTTCAAGAAAAGGGCAAAGGGAAAGAAGGAAACTTCAAGTAGAATGGAAAACAAGTTGTCACTCCATGAAAGAAGACCAAAAGCTGGACCAAAACACAGAAGCTGAGTGCTTTCCTTTGCAAAGGAAATGGTCCTTGGAGCGAAATGCCTAAATATTTGGTGGATAAGAAGGATGGCAAAGTGAACAAGGGTATATTTTATATCTGGTGTTTGATGTGTGCCTTACTAGTGTTTATAGTAGCCCACGAGTATTTGATACTTGTTAGGTTGCTAAGATTAGTAACTTCGAAACAGGAGTTACATAATAAGCGAGACTAGTTGAGGAAGTGGCGATGAGTGTTGGAAATAGTTCCAAGATTGATATGATCATCATCACCACCTCCTATATTTTCGAGATTAGTGTTAAACCTAAATAAATGTTATTTAGCGTTTGCATTGAGCATGAATATGATTTGATCATGTTTGTTGCGATCTGATTATTCATTTGAAGTTAAAGAATAATTGTTATTCTGTTTACATGAATAAGACTTTCGATGGTTATACACCCAATGAAAATAGTTTGTTGGATCTCGATCGTAGTGATACACATATTAAATAATATTGATGCCAAAAGATGCAAAGTTAATAATGATAGTGCAACTTATTTGTAGCCTTGCCGTTTGGATCATATCGATTGTAAAAGCGCATGAAGAAACTCCATAAAGATGGATTTTGGAATCACTTGGTTATGAATCATTTGATGCTTGCGAACATTGCCTTTTGGGCAAGATGACTAAAACTCCGTTCTCGGAACAATGGAACAAACTCTTGACTTATTGGAAATAATACATACCGATGTATGCGATCCAATGAGTGTTGATGCTCGTGGCAAATATCGTTATTTTACGACCTTCACAAGATGATTTGAGCAGATATGGGTATATCTACTTGATGAAACATAAGTCAGAAATAGTTGAAAGGTTCAAAGAATTTCAGAGTGAAGTGGAAAAATCATCGTAACAAGAAAATAAAGTTTCTGCGATCGATCGCGGAGAGCGAATATTTGAGTTCTGAGTTTGGTCTTCAATTAAAACAATGTGGAATAGTTTCATAGCTCCGCCACAGAACACCACAGCGTATGGTGTGTCGAGCGTCGTAACCGCACTTTATTGGATATGGTGCGATCTATGATGTCTCTTCTTGATTTACCACTATTGTTTTGGGGTTATGCATTAGAGACAGCTGCATTCACGTTAAAGGGGCACCATCTAAATCCGTTGAGGCGACACCATGTGAGCTGTGGTTTAGCAAGAAACCCAAGTTGTCGTTTCTTAAAGTTTGGGGCTCGCGATGCTTATGTGAAAAAGTTTCATCTGATAAGCTCAAACCCAAATTGGAGAGTGCGTCTTCATAGAATACCCAAAGGAAGCTGTTGGGTACACCTTCTATCTGAGATCGAAGGCAAGATATTCGTTGCTAAAATGGATCCTTTCTAGAAGGAGTTTCTCTCGAAAGAAGTGAGTGGGAGGAAAGTAGAACTTGATGAGGTAATTGTACCTGCTCCCTTATTGGAAAGTAGTTCATCACAAGAACCGGTTCTGTGAAAACTACACCATCAGTGAGAAGCTAATGATAATGATCGATGAAACTTGAGATCAAGTTACTACTCCAGACCTCGTGAGTCTACGAGTATATAAATATAAAGGTCCGCGCAGTGAATGCGGTAATCTGTATACGAAAGTCATGTTACTAGACCATGATAAACCTCACGAACTATGAGGAGCGATGATGAGCCGAGATTCAGCAAAATGGCTGGAGGCCATGAAATCGAGATAGGATCCATGTATGAGAACAAAGTGTGGACTTTGGTGGACTTGCACGATGATCGGCAAACCATAGAAAATAAATGGATCTTCAAGAGGAAGGCAGGGCGTTGATAGTAGTGTTACTATCTACAAAGCTCGACTTATGCATAAAAGGTTTTGACAAGTTCAAAGTGTTGACTACAATGAGATTTTCTCAAGCTGTAGTGATGCTTAAATCTGTCCGAATCATGTTAGCAATTGCCACATTTTATGAAATTTGGCAAATGGATGTCAAAACTACATTCCTTAATGGATTTATTGAGAAGAGTTGTATATGATACAACGAGAAGGTTTTGTCAATCCTAAAGGTGCTAACAAAGTGTGCATGCTCATTGATCCATCTATGGACTGGTGCAAGCATCTCGGAGTTGGAATATACGCTTTGATGAGTTGATCAAAGCATATGGTTTTATCTGAGACTTTTGGAGAAGCTTTGTATTTACAAGAAAGTGAGTGGGAGCTCTGTAGCATTTCCAAATATTATATGTGGATGACATATTGTTGTTTGGAAATGATATAGAATTTACAGATAGCATACAAGGATACTTGAATAGAATTTTTAAAGACCTCGGTAAAGCTACTTACATATTGAGCATCAAGATCTATTGAGATAGATCAAGACACTTGATAAGATTTTTCAATGAGTACATACCTTGATAAGATTTTGAAGTGGTTCAAAATGGAATAGTCAAAGAAGGAGTTCTTGCACTGTTCCAAGGTGTGAAGTTGATAAGACTCAAATCCCGACCATGGCGAAAATAGAAAGAAATAAAAGTCATTCCCTATGCATCGGTCATAGGTTCTATAAAAGTATGCCATGTTATGGTCTAGACCTATTGTATACTCTGCGGTGAAAGTGCTAGTATCGACTAGAGGGAGGGGGTGAATAGGATTTTTATGAAAGTCTTGAACATAGAAGTTTCAAAGAAAACAAAATTACCTAATCAATATCAGGGAAGATAAACTACCCTAAGCAAGCCATAGTCAAGTATGCAATGATGTGAAATCCGGGACTAATAGCACTAGGTAGTAAGGATCGGGATGGAAGATAGTATGAACCAATCGTAGTAGTCAAGCAATGAAGTCAAGCGGATACGGATAGGCAATGACTTCCGAAGACAAACTTAAGTAAGGTTGGGAAGGATAGAACCGATTAAACTTGTTGAAGACCACGGTTTGTTAGACCAGTTCGATTCTTTGTGACAATACGGATTAGGCGGCTGGATTTAACTTTCGAAGCCGTGTCTTCACCTTATTCCCCTTGAGCTAAGGACAGTCCTCGCCCAATCCTCTGGTAAGTCTTCAGGGAGACTTCAAACCTTCGAACTTTGACAATCCACAATGACTCTTGGATGCTCGACGCGGCCCTAAGCTAGAGGATTCCATCCTCAAGTGTAATAAGTCTTTAGGTCACCGACGAAAGACTTGATGATGCCTAACACTCTTTGGCTCTGGGTGTTTGGGCTTTGTCCTGAAATTTCTCTATCTCTCAAATGCTTGGTGGGTTTCTCAAGCGACAAAAGCCGTGTACAAACTCGGCAGCCACCAATTTATGGTGTAGGGGGTGGGCTATTTATAGCCACTAGGAACTTGACCTGATTTGTCCAAAATGACCCGGTCACTAAGGAAGGACATGTGTTAGCGGTCATTTCAAACCCGGGCGCTTTACTTGGGTACAAGCAAAGTGACTCATCACTTCTGGAAGATTTGATCTCATTGTCTTGGCCAAGACATAGAATTTGAGTTGAGCATCACTTTAGTCACTCGACTTAGTTCATTGGACCCCTTAACGTCGTTGGTTCCTATGACTCAACAAAGAAAAAAAACAACAAAACCAAGTCTTGGCACCATAGTCTTCACTTAATGTCTTCTCATGTCATAGTCTTCAATATGAATATCTTCTCATACCACCAATGTCTTCAATGTCTTCATACATTTTGGGGTCATTCCGGTGGGAAAAAACAATAGGGACACTACTGCGTTATCTGCAATTCTCCGCATTAGTCCCTCAACCAACTTTGTGTCAATACTCCAAAACCAACTAGGGGTGGCACTAGATGCACACAATCTCCCCTTTTTGGTGATTGATGACAAACTGGTTAATTTTCAATGGGGATAAAATATTGAAATTGTAAGGATAGGAATTGGGTTTATAAGTAGCAAGGCTCCCCGAAGATGTGCATAAAGTAATTTGCTTTTGGAATGCAAATCACATGGCGAGTTTCTTTTGAGATCCACTTCAACTTATGAAGATAGTTCATCATGCATGAAATGGTGTAGCAATAGAATGACATTAAATGAAAAATGGACGTCTGGAGAATGATCTAAGTCGGAAGTTATCATAATGGAATTTATCATCGCATCAGGTGAAGCAAATAAGTAGCGCGACCATCAAGTTTAGGTGTTACAACTCAGAGAACCAAATGTTTCAAAAGCAAAGTTGTAAGCGAAGCAAAATATAATGCAACCGCCCATATGAACCGGCGAAGACTATCAACTCATCCGCTTCTCCCCTTTTTTCATTGAGGACCAAAAGTTTTGAAGACAAGAGCATCTACTTCCTCGTGAGTAGGTGAAAGCAGGTTGTTGGTTGGTTGGCGGTCGGATGAACTTCGGTCGTGTCTCGGCCGATGAGGAGGTGGTAAGTAATCATCTTCACCCGATCCTCGCATTACCGTTGCCCGGGGAAGAATATTGAGTCTTCAAGAGATGGAGTCGACGTGGCGGTCCATGGAGGATGGAGTCAAGTGGAATCTTTCATTGAAGCCATTGTCTTGAAGATTGCTTGACACTAAGCGGTCAAACTCTTCCATGATGGGCAAGTTTCGGGCAACAAAGGCATTCTTGGTGGCAAGGTTGCGAATCGATTGACATCCACCAAGAGGCTTTGCATCTGTCTCTTGAGCCAAAATGATGCTTATCCTTTTTAGAGAAGGGCCAAAAGTTTCGATCCGAAGCGAAACCTTTCAAGGCCTTTGTGCAATGGTGCTTTGGCCCTTTAGGTGCTCGATGAAAGGGGCAGTATTTCCAGCCAATGGATAGATTCGTGTTGCTGCGAACACCTTCAATGGGTTGAGTGAAGCTTTGGTACTCGGCATTCGAAGACAAAAAGGGCCTCTTGGCGGTGAGTATATAGCTTCCGACATATCAACCTCTGGAAAAAGATCATATGATTGGAGAGAGGGCGATAGTTTGGTTGAGTGTCTCTTGATGGGGCGCATGACCCATGGAGCATAAAACTTGACCAAATAAATGAGCCGAAGCGACAAGTTGCACGATGGAATTCTTGATGTTGGGATGCCATTGAGAATATAGAAGACCAAAGTCTTCATTGCTCCTTGAGCGCGGGATGAATGTCCTTTTGAGGCCATAGAGTTAAACGATGATATGATATATGGTGGGCGATACTCAAGGTCTTAACGAACTCTGTTGGATATTCCTCGGATGGAAGGGCTTCATCATGCTCAAACGGCTCATATTGGGTTACGGCTTTGGAAGATACTCTCCGCTTGCGGTGTGGGCGGTCGGGTTCATATAGTTCTCGGGTGGCTACCCTTGAGCTCGATGATATCCATAGGTTTGGCTTCATGATGAACATTTCCGGTCATCCCTCGAGAACCCATGTCTTGATGTCTCTGTGTAGCCGGAATGTGTAGATAGAAAATTGAAGTAGTAGCTATTCATTCCAATGTTCTTTATGCTCACAAAGTGGGCGGACCGCATCAAAAGCAATCAAGTGCTTCTTCTAACCGGCGTCCAACAACCGGTGTCAAAGCATATGAGGAAAATCGCCCTTGATCATATAAACCGGAGTAATAGCTTCTCTTTGATAGCTCGAACAGATCATGATATTCTTGGCTTGGGTAGGGTTCTTGGTTTGGTAAAGAAGGTATTGTGACTTTTGAACCATTTGCATTGAAGGACCTGGTGAGTTTGGATTACAGAAACCTTGGCAGCCTAGGCTTTGGCCGGACTTGAGGCCTATCTCAACATGATAGTCAAATTGAGGTCCAAAAGCGTGGCGGAGGTACAGAATGGGCCATCGGACGGTGGTTACTGAGCATTTGTATACTTGCTCAATTATGGGGCCTTGGTGGCGGACAGGGCGGGGAAATGGGCGTCATAACAATAGGTGCCGGGAGCGTGTCTCATTAGCGGTGCAGCCCCCCATTGGTTTGATTCATGGACATTGTTGACCTTGGTTGGTGGGGCTCCACATTAGGTCCCATGACTTCATTGGCTTCATTGGCGGGGTTTGGCACTTCATTTTCAATCTCCTCTTGGGACAGGAGGGTGCCAGGCCATTCACGAGGCCTTTTGATTACTTGGGGGTAGGGACACGTACTTCTTCATTTTTCCTTGGTGATCGCGGAATGTCTTCTACGTCCGGACTGGAGACATTCACGTTGGAGTAAGGTTCAAAAAACTTGGAGCAATAGGTGAACATTGCACTTCTCCTCTGGGCAGCTCGACAAAGGGACTTGAGGCCTTTGTCCTTTGGGCTCGAAATCTTGGCCTTAGGAGATGAAATGGTGGGCCTCAAAGTCTTCATCCTCTTCTTGCATGGGGGGTGTTGTTGTTGTTGTTGGGGAATCTTGGGGAGTCTTGTAGTTGTGGGTGATCAGCCCAAGATGCATCTGAGCAATTGGCGTCGGAAGGGCGACCAATCTGATGAGTTCGCTGTTTATGAGGCGATGTCTACGTCATGTTGTCGAGGAAGAACTTCATCATCGCTCATTGTCATCATGACCAATGTCTTAATGGGTTATGCTGGAATATCTTTCTTCATGAGCCTCTGGGGAGCAGGCTCAAGGACTATCATCCCGTTCTTGATGTTAATTTGGGCGAACCGAAATGGGTTCAACAACTAAGGGCTTTGTGGAAGCAGCCCTAGTCTTCTTGGTCTTGCCTTCTTCTTGGAGGGGCGGAAGCCATTTCTTTCTCTTTCGGCTTCACCTGGCGCCCTCGTCTTCTTATTTAAGCGTTGTGGTGACCTTAGGCATCGAGCTAGTCATCTGCTTGGGAAGATAATCGAGGGCTTCTTTGGAAGGTTCGGGCTGGTCGGGGAAGCTTCTTCTTTTTTTTGCACCACAGGGTCAATGCGGGATGACCAAGTGACTTAACTTCTCGGCCTCATTGTGGGGCACACACTTATCAGAAACTCTTCATGCGCTCTCGAGGCCACAGCTTCTTCACGCTTCTTGGAAAAAGCCTTTAAGCTCATGTAGCATGACTTTGAAGTTTCCGTCTTGAACACTTAGCTTGCCACATGCTTCTTGAATTGAGCCTTCTCATAATCAATCTTGTTCTTGAGCTCAACGATCGGGCGGAGCTAGCTCGGAAGCAATGCGATTGAAGGCCCGGGGGCCAATGGGAAGTCAAATCTTCAAAGTGAGATTGGGGTGTCGAACCACTCATCAATGAAGTTGAGGATGATTGCCACATCAAAAGAGAAAGTTGTTGAAGATTTGCTTCTTCCTTGCTCTTTATCGGCTGCTCAAGGGCATCATCGCAAGATCTTCATCACTTGGGATCAATGGGTTCTTGGAGAATGGCGGTAGAGTCAAGGCTTGATCGGTTATCGACAAGTTGCTTTTTCTTCTCCGTTCTCTTGGAGACAAGATTGATCTTGGGGCCTGCGGCCCGGAGGTCGATGGCGATGTTTGCAGGATTGATCTTGAAGCCTTTGGCTTCTTTTTTTCACTTTGGGGAGGAGGGGGCCATCGAGTCATCATCATTTTGAATGATCTACTGGCACCTTGGACCCGATGAGGTGATGAGGCCGTCAAGGTTGGAGAAGGGCGATAACATTGGGATCGCATCACGGGGCCGTCGGCCGCGGGGAAGGGACTGGGTTGAAGTCAATCCCAATGACTTCTTGTTCTTCTTTTTGAACCCCACAAAGCGGAAGTTCGCTTGAAGAAAGTCGTCACGACACTAGAGTAGTGAAGTGGGATCGTTTCGGGTGGGTCCCGGACCATGCAAGGATAGAAGCCTTGAAATGGCTACCTGTTCTTGGGTTGAAGGCCTCGATGGATATCACCCCAAGGTCTCTTGATGGCATTCTTCTCTGCATATTCCCGTCACAAACTTGTACTTGAACCACTCCTCAGTGCGTGAATCCATTGGATTCGTGTCTTTTCGATGATAATTCTCTTGGGATCTTCTTGTAGAGTTACCTGGGTCATCGGGAATCTTTGGATGTTCCTTCTCTGTCCTACCCTTCCTTGCTGATTTTTACGCAGCCATGAACTTCAAACTGAATGGCTTTACATTCAAAGGCTTGAGACTTCCTTCTTTGGTCAGCAGGCGCCGGAGAATTGATTATTTTGTAAATTTAAAGCGAATGAACTATGAGAAAAGATTCTCCCACGGACATGTACACATGGGCCATTAGAATCGAGGAAGGGAAGAGGTCATATGCATTCTCGAAGATTTTGAAGATAAATCAGTTTGAAGACATTGACCTCATGATCGAAACATTCACTTATATGGTGAGTTGGTTCATTTGTACCAATCCGTGAATAAGTACAAGTGAGGAATCAAACTAGGCGGAAATCTAAGTGAATTGTGAAGGAAATACCTAGAGGCAATAATAAAGTTATTATTTATTTCCTTATTTCATGATAAATGTCTATTATTCATGCTAGAATTGTTTAACCGGAAACATAATACATGTGTGAATATATAGACAAGCAGTGTCACTAGTATGCCTCTACTTGACTAGCTTGTTAATCAAAGATGGTTATGTTTCCTAACCATGAACAAGAGTTGTTATTTGATTAACGGGATCACATCATTAGTTGAATGATCGATTGACATGACCCATTCCGTTAAGCAGCACCCGATCGTTTAGTATGTTGCTTTGCTTTCTTCATGACTTATACATGTTCCTATGACTATGGTTTCCTCCCGTTTGCAGGAACACTGGGTACTACCCGTAAAGTCGGGTGATTATAAAGGAATTAGGGCTCAAAAGCGTTTGGGTTTATTTGAGATTAGGTTTGTCATGTTTCAGGGTTCTCGGGCCCCCGTTGGACATCACAAGTTCAAGCATTAAATAATGAGTTTAAATGAGTTTTTGGACGAAAAGGATTGGTCGGATTGAATGGGGAAGGCGAGAATCTCGGAAATTCGAGCAAAGGGAACAATATTTGACTTTGACCTAAAATTTCGGAATTGGAAAAGGGTCAGGTGATTGGTTATTTAGTTCTAGGAGTTACAAGGAATACCCAAAAGGTTTGGGTTTAATGGTTTTAGTTTTGGGAAAGAGCCGGGAGGGGGGCTCAATTCGGGTGGGCAAAGGTTTTGGCGCTTTTCTTTTCTATTTTTTTTAAAATTGGAATAGGGGAAGAGATTCCTTAATCGTGGGAAAGAGGACCGGCGCCCCTCCCTCCCTAGGGGCCGGCCCCCTTCCTTCCCTCCCTTCCCCCTCCCCTTATATTACAGGGGGGCCACCCCATAGGACCCCCCCCCCAGGGGTTTTTTTATTCTGGGGGAATCCCGGTTTTTTCCTTGCCGTGTCGTGCCCCTTCCACCATATTCCACCTCGGTCATTCGTCAAGGCTTGGCGAAGCCTGCGCCGATAGAACATCAAGATCGTCCCCCCTCGTCGGGGAACTCCCCCGACACTTTCGGCTGGATCGAGTTGGGGCGTCATCGTGGCGTGTCTGAACTAGGTCCGTTCGGTACTTGGATCGGTCGGATCGTGAAGGCGTCGACTACATCAACCGTTGTGCTAGCGCTTCGCTTCGGTCTGGTGCGTGGACAACGCTCCCCTCTCGTTGCTATGCCATCACCATGATCTTCGTGGGCGTAGGAATTTTTAAATTACTCGTTCCCCAACACATCGAGCCTAGGTTTTATGGTTTGATGTTTTGAGCAGTAGAACACAAGTGAGTTGTGGGCGATACAAGTCATACTACCTACCGCATGTCATATTTTGGTTCAGCGGTATTGTGAGATGAAGCGGCCGGACCGACATTCAGCGTGCAGCTTACGAGACTGGTTTCACCGTTCTGAGCACTTTCGTGCTTAAAGGTGATGGCGGGTGTCTCTCTCGCTTTAGTTGAACCGAGTATGGCTCGCCGGTCCTTGAGAAGGTTAAAGCGAGTCTATTTGTGAAATATCGTTGTGGTTTTGATGCGTGAGGTGAGATTGGTTCTTGCTTAAGCTCGTAGCAGCCACGTAAAAATTGCAACAACAAAGTAGAGGGCGTCTAACTTGTTTTTGCGGGGCATGTTGTGATGTGATATGGTCAAGGCGTGATGCTATATTTTATTGTATGAGATGATCATGTTTTGTAACGAAGTTATCGGCATGGTAGGAGCCATATGGTTGTCGCTTTATTGTAAATGCAAGCATACGTAATTGCTTTACTTTATCACTAAGCGGTAGCGATAGTCGTAAAGCAATAGATGGCGTAGCGACAACGATGCTCGATAGAGATCAAGGTGTCGCGCCGGTGGCGATGGTGATCATGGCGGTGCTTGAAGATGGAGATCACAAGCACAAGATGATGATGGCCATATCATATCACCTATATTGATTGCATGTGATGTTTATCCTTTATGCATCTTATCTTGCTTTGATTGCGGTAGCATTTTAAGATGATCTCTCACTAAAATTATCAAGTAGTGTTCTCCACGAGTTTGCACCGTTGCCAAAGTTAAATCGTCGAGACACCCGTGATGATCGGGTGTGATAAGCTCTCGTCCATCTACAGCGGGTGCAAGCCGTTTTGCACCGCAGAATACTCGAGTTATACTTGCGAGCCTAGCATATGCGATATGGCCTCGGAACACGGAGACCGAAAGGTCGAGCATGAATCATATAGTAGATATGATCAACATAAGATGTTCACCATTGAAAACTACTCCATCTCACGTGATGATCGGTTATGGTTTAGTTGATTTGGATCACGTGATCACTTAGATGACTAGAGATGTCGTCTAAGTGGGAGTTCTTAATAATATGATTAATTGAACTTAAATTTATCATGAACTTAGTCTGGTAGTATTTTGCAAATTATGTCAATAGCTCATGAGTTGCTTTCTTATGTTTGTTTTGATATGTACCTAGAAAGCTGTGTTGAAAGATGTTAGTAGCAATGATGCGGATAGGATCCGTGATCTGAGGTTTATCCTCATTCTTTGCTTGGAAGAATTATGTCCTTGATGCACGCTAGGTGACAAACCTATTGGAGGCGAATCTGAGGCGTTATGAGCGTTTGGCTAGCTCAATATGATGACTACTTGATAGTTTTGTGCACCATGCTTTATGGCTTAGAATCGGGACTTCAAAGATGTTTTGAACATCATGGACCATATGAGATGTTCAGGGAATTGAAGTTAATATTTCAAGCAAATACCCGAGTTGAGAGATATGAAGTCTCCAACAAGTTCTATAGCTAAAAGATGGAGGAGAATTCCTCAACTAGTGAGCATGTACTTTAGATTGTCCTTACTGGAATCAAGTGGGAGTTAATCTTCCGGATAAGATAGTGATTGATGAGAATTCTCTAGTCACCATCACCAAGTTAGTAGAACTTGGATGAACTATAGTATCAAGGGATGATGAAAATGATTCCAAGTTTTTCATGATGATGAAATCGATGAAGGTAGAAATCAAGAAAGAGCATCAAGTGTTGATGGTTGACAAGATCACTAGTTTCAAGAAAGGGCAAAAGGAAAGAAAACTTCAAGTAGATTGACAAGCAAGTTGTCACTCCCGAAAAACCCAAAAGCTGAACCAAAGCCGGCGGAGTGCTTACCTTTCAAAGGAAATGGTCCTTTGAAGCGGAACTGCCCTAAATTTTGGTGGATAAGAAGGATGGCAAAGTGAAAAAAGGGTTATATTTGATATCTGGTGTTTTATGTGTGCTTTACTAGTGTTTATAGCCCCCTCGGTATTTGGTACTGGTTGGTTGCTAAGAGTAGTAACTTCGGCAGGAGTTGTAGAATAAGCAAATAGTTAAGGGTGAAGTGGCGATGTGTGTTGAAAGTAGTTTCAAGATTGATATGATCATCATCCACACTCCCTATACTTTCGGGATTAGTGTTGAACCTAAATAAATGTTATTTGGTGTTTCACGTTGAGCATGAATATGATTTGATCGTGTTTATTGCAATACGGTTATTCATTTAAGTAAGAGAATAAACTGTTGTTCATTTACATGAATAAAACCTTATATGGTTACACACCCAATGAAAATGGTTCATTGGATCTCGATCGTAGTGATACACATATTCATAATATTGAAACCAAAAATACAAAGTTAATAATGATAGTGCAACTTATTTGTGGCCTTTGCCGTTTAGGTCATATTGGTGTAAAAGGCATGAAGAAACTCCATCTTGATGGGATTTTGGAATCACTTGATTATGAATCACTTGATGCTTGCGAACCGTGCCTTTTGGGCAAGATGACTAAAACTCCGTTCTCGGAACAATGGAACAAACTCTTGACTTATTGGAAATAATACATACCGATGTATGCGATCAATGAGTGTTGATGCTCGTTGGCAAAGTATCGTTATTTTATGACCTTCACAAGATGATTTGAGCGAGATATGGGTATATCTACTTGATGAAACATAAGTCGAAATAGTTGAAAGGTTCAAAAAATTTGAGTGAAGTGGAAAAATCATCGTAACAAGAAAATAAAGTTTCGTGATCGATCACGAGAGGCGAATATTTGAATTCAGTTTGGTCTTCAATTAAAACAATGTGGAATAGTTTCACACTCCGCCAAGAACACCACAATGTTATGGTGTGTCCAAACATTAAACCCACTTTATTGGATATAGTGCAATCTATGATGTTTCTTACCGATTTACCAATATCGTTTTGGGATCATGCATTAGAGACAACTGCATTCACGTTAAATAGGGCACCATCTAAATTTGAGGCGACACTATATGAGCGTGGTTTAGCAAAAACCAAAGTTGTCGTTTCTTAATGTTTGGGGCTGCGATTCTTATGTGAAAAAGTTTCATCTGATAACCGAACCCAAATCCGGGAATGCGTCTTCATAGAATACCCAAAGGAAATTGTTGGGTACACCTTCTATCCGCAGATCCGAAGGCAAGATATTCGTTGCTTAAAATGGATCCTTTCTAGAAAGGAGTTTCTCCGAAAGAAGTGAGTGGGAGGAAAGTAGAACTTGATAAGGTAATTGTACCTTCTCCCTTATTGGAAAGTAGTTCATCCAAATCTGTTCTGTGACTACTACACCAATTAGTGAGGAAGCTAATGATGATGATCATGTAACTTGGATCATTACTACCGAATCGTAGGTAAACGGTAAGATCCGCAGGTGAATGCGGTAATCCTATTACGGAAGTCATGCTACTAGATCATGATGAACCTCGAACTATGAAGAAGCTTTGAGCCCAGATTCATGAAATGGCTTGAGGCCATGAAATCGAGATGAGATCCATGTATGAGAACAAAGTATGGACTTTGGTGGAGTTGCCCGATGATCGGCAAGCCATATTGTATAAATGGATCTTCAAGAGGAAGGCGGACGTTGATAGTAGTGTTACTATCTACAAAGCTCGACTTATGAAAAGGTTTTGACAAGTTCAAGGTGTTGACTACAATGAGATTTTCTCAACTGTAGCGATGCTTAAATCTGTCCAAATCATGTTAGCAATTACAATTTATGAAATTTGGCAAATGGATGTAAAAACTACATTCTGAATGGGTTTACGGAGGAAAGAGTTGGATGTTCCTTCTCTGGCATACCCCCCCTTCCTTTGATTTTTACGCAGCCATGAACTTCAAACTGAATGGCTTCAATACATTCAAAAGGCTTGAGACTTACGCTTGCTGGGTGGAGGGCGGCAGGGAGGTGATATGATCTTGTAAATAAACGCAAGCGAATAGGACTATGAGAACCAAGAGATTCTCCCACGGACATGTACCTGTGACAGCATTAGAGATGCGAGGGAAGGGGAAGAGGTCATATGCATTCTCAGAAGATTTTGAAGATAAATCAGTTTGAAGACATTGACCTCATGATCCGAAGACATTCACTTATATAGGTGAGTTGGTTCCAGATTTGTACCAATCCGTGAATAAGTACAAGTGAGGAATCAAACTAGACAGGAAATCTAAGTGAATTGTGAAGGAAATATGCCCTAGAGGCAATAATAAAGTTATTATTTATTTCCTTATTTCATGATAAATGTCTATTATTCATGCTAGAATTGTATTAACGGAAACATAATACATGTGTGAATATATAGACAAGCAGTGTCACTAGTATGCCTCTACTTGACTAGCTTGTTAATCAAAGATGGTTATGTTTCCTAACCATGAACAAAAGAGTTGTTATTTGATTAACGGGATCACATCATTAGTTGAATGATCGATTGACATGACCCATTCCGTTAGCCACCCCGATCGTTTAGTATGTTGCTATTGCTTTCTTCATTATACATGTTCCTATGACTATGAGATTATGCAACTCCCGTTTGCGGAGGAACACTTTGGGTACTACCAAGCGTCTGGCATGCGGGTGATTATAAAAGTACTACAGGTGTCTCCAAAGGCGGATGTTGGGTTGGCGTATTTGAGATTAGGATTTGTCCTCCGATTGTGGGAGGGTATTCTGGGCCCCTCGGTAATGCACATCACTTAAGCCTTGCAAGCATTACAACTAATGAGCTAGTTGGAGATGATGTATTACGGGGAGTAAAGAGACTTGCGTGCGAGATTGAACTAGGTATTGGATACCGGCGATCGAATCTCGGACAAAATTATACCGATGACAAAGGGAACAAGGTATGTTGTTATGCGGTTTGACCGATAAAGATCTTCGTAGAATATGTAGGAGCCAATATGGGCATCCAGGTCCCGCTATTGGTTATTGACCAAGAATAGTTCTAGGTCATGTCTACATAGTTCTCGAACCCGTGAATCCCTTGCAACAAGGTTTGATGGCGGTTATATTATGAGTTTATGAGTTTTGATGTACCGAAGGAGTTAGTCCCGGATGAGATCGGGGACATAACGAGAGTCTCGAAATGGTCGAGGCGTAAAGATCGATATATTGGGCGACTATATTCGGAGTTGGAAAGGTGCCGAGTGATTGGGTTATTTTTGAATCGGGGAGTTACAGGAATACGGGGAAGAGTATTGGGCCTTAATGGGCTTTAGTGGGAAAAGAGCCGGGAGGGCGCGCCCCTCCCAATCCCGTCCAGGTGGACAAAGGGTTTGGGCGCGGCCCCCTCTTCCTTTTCCCACCCCTCTTTCCCCCTTGACCTAGTTGGACTAGGAAAAAGGAATCCTACTCCCGGTGGGAGTAGGACTCCTTGGCGCCTCCTCCTAGGGCGGCCTCCTCCTCCCTCCCTCCTTTATATCCGAGGGCGGGGGCACCCCATAGAACACAAGTTGATCTACGGATGGTTCCTTAGCCGTGTCGGTGCCCCTTCCACCATATTCCACCTCGGTCATATCGTGCATGGGCTTGGCGAAGCCTGCGCGATAGAACATCAAGATCGTCCTGCCTTGCGTCTTTGGCGGAACTCTCCCTCGACACTCTTGGATCGAAGTTGGGGCGTCATCAGTGGCGTGTGCTGAACTTCGGAGGTGCCGTATGTTGGTACGGATCGGTCGGATCGTGAAGGCGTCCGACTACATCAACGCGTTGTGCTAGCGCTTCGCTTCGGGTCTCACAGTGCGTGGACAAGCCTCCCCTCTCTTGCTATGCCCATCACCATGATCTTGCGTGGGCGTAGGAAATTTTTGAAATTACTCGTTCCCCAACAAATTGACTAGGCGTATGAGATGTAGACAAAATAGATCTAACATTGAATGGCGAAACCACTTTGATTGGCAGGATGAATCTTGAAGATCAAAAATTTGGTAAAAATAGAGTTATAATTACCCGAAGAACGCTAGATGGGATGAATAGGAGACCGAGCAGCAGCCGGTGCCCTAACTTGGCGAAGGAGGACACCTCGGTGACGGCGGAAGGGCGATGTCCGACCCGTGAGGGCGGCGTCGGAGAAAGCACTAAGCGCTTTTGGGCGTCGTCGAAATAGGTGGGTAGGGTTTTTGGGAGGTGGAGAGGTGGAAGAAGGATTTCTTACCGGAGGGACAAGTATTTATAAGTAGGTGGCGACACGAGACATTACTGCTGGTGCCTGGCGGTTCACATCGAGGAGCACGTGGCAAGCATGCAACATACTCGAGTTGTCCCACATTCCCGACGCCCGGGCATGTCGGAGATTGTTCGACTTCGGTTCAACAATAAAGATAAGTCATTTAAAACAGATTTAATGTTTGTCTCTTTGCCTTCTGACTAGGGCCTTGAGAAGACATTCGACAGTTTCAATAGAATGCATATGATTTGGACGAGAAGAGTTTGAGATAGGAAGCATAGAGAGTTAGGGTCGATCACATTCACTTAGTTCAAAAGATCCAATCTTGAAGACATAGCTATAAGTGAATCTGTGAGAGACAGAACACTAGTATGTATATATATTGAAAGCAATCAAATCATCATAGTGTAGAAAATCATGAAGATAAATTGAAGACGAAGACAAACCAAATCGAAGTCATTGCAATATAACGCCATGGTGAAACACTTCAAGCGAAGAAATTTGGTGGTGGCGTTACCCACAGTATAGGAAATATTAGACCCGGACATGGCGCACAATTATCGTGGCGCTCAAGTCAAATTCCATGTTAATGTATTCACACTCGAGTGTAAGTCTTCATTGATTGAAGATATACATTACTTTGTGTGTTGCACATCTAAGTCATCAACATGCATAAGTGTTAGGATGTGTGCACGATCTCGGGACATTAGAGGATTCCAAGATATTTAGCTCACACTATAACTTGCAAAACCTTTTCTCATCCAAGGGCTTTGTGAAGATATCGCGATTGCTCTTGGTGTTGGCGTGAATGTTATCGATATCTTTCTTCATAACATGATCTCGAGAAAGTGATGGCGTATTTCAATGTGCTTTGTCTTGATCTTGGAATGGATTGTTGGCTATCTTGATGGCACTTCGTTATCTGAAGAAGGTACTTGTTTCAGGTTGATGCCATAATCCTTGAGAGTTTGCTTCATCCATAGAAGGACACAACGGGATCGCAGACAATGTATTAGATTCGGCGTTGAGAGTGATACGAGTTCTTCTTCTTTGAAGACCAACGGACAAGTGATCGACCAAGAAAATGACATGTGCTGATGTAGACTTGCGATCCACCTTGTCACCGCATAATCGACATCCGAAAATCAACCAAATCAAAATTTGAGCCCTTGGGATCTTGAAAGTGCAACTAATCCCGGGTGGTTTGGTAATTAATAACAACATATATATCATTGAACTAATAGTTACTTGAGAATCATTTAGAAAGTTCGATGATATGGGTATGGCAGGTGAAGAAGTGGACCCTCAAAATGCTAAGGCAAGCATTGGCAAAATCTCAAGACTCTATTTTTGGTTTAGTGATCCAAGATCACATTGAGTCCATAGGAAAGCCAATACTATTAAAGGGATGAGGTTATGATGATGATCTGGTTGCTCAAGTGCTTAGTGATACATCTCCTAAACTATCGGCAACTTTCACATATACACTCATAAGTAATCTCGGTCCCACCGATTTTCTAAACTTCAGTCACACGAGATGAACCACCTCAGCCAAAGCCAAACCCTAGAAAACTCGGATTTTCCGATTCGAACTCGGTCTCACCAAAACTTGAGTTGCCAAGCTGTAACTACGTCATCAAATCGGTGTCACCGAGATGATGAAGTCGATCCCACCGAGATTGCAAGCTCTTGTGTTTACCTGAATCGGACTAACGAGATTGTATTTTCGGTCCACGAAAATCCCAACGTTCACATGATTTGAACTTTCGGTCTCACCGAGTTGTCAACCGGTCCCACGAGATTGGTCAAATGTGTATAGCAGTTGGATTTTGTGTGGAGGCTATAAATACCCTCCACCCCTCTTCACTCGTGGAAGAGCCATCGAAAGAACTACCACTCCTACCTTACATTTACGAGAAGAACTACCTACCCTTGTGTTGAGATCAAGTTGCTCCCTCCCACCATATGAAGCTTGATCTCTAGCCTTCCCAAGTTGCTTCCACTCAATCCTTTCTTCCACCACAGCCAAATCGGTGAGGAGAGTTGAGTGTTGGGGAGATTATCATTTGAAGCACAAGAGCAAGGAGTTCATCATCATCAACACCATCTATTACCTTTTGGAGGTGGTGCCTCCTAGATTGGTTAGGTGTGCTTGGGAGCCTCCGTCGAGATGTGGAGTTGAACCAAGAAGTTTGTAAGGGCAAGGAGATCGCCTACTTTGTGAAGATCTACCGAGTAAGGCTAGCCCTCCGTGGGCGTGAGCCATGATGGCATAGACAAGGTTGCTTCTTCGTGGACCCTTAGTGGGTGGAGCCCTCCGTGGACTCTGGCCGTTACCCTCCGTGGGTTGAAGTCTCCATCAGCGTGGAAATGCGATAGCACCACCTATCGGAACCACGAGAAAAATCACCGCGTCTCCAAAATTGCGTTTGCTCTTCTCCACCTCTCTTTACTACATGTGCAATTTACTTTCCGCTGCCTATACTCTAGAATTGCATGTGTGGGTGATGCTTGACTTGCTCAAGCGTGAATTGCCAAAAACTGTTCTTTGTCAAAGGCAGAATTTTATATTGTCAAGTAGTCTAATCACCCCCTCTAGACATACTTTCGATCCTACAAGTGGTATCGAGCTTTGGTATCCATTGTATTGGTCTCCATTGCATTGGA
Source organism: Aegilops speltoides (assembly GCA_021437245.1). Classification (NCBI taxonomy): domain Eukaryota; kingdom Viridiplantae; phylum Streptophyta; class Magnoliopsida; order Poales; family Poaceae; genus Aegilops; species Aegilops speltoides. Next base: position 42,576 of record JAHHZJ010008984.1, read on the forward strand.
CTCTATAAGCTTGGTTTCACAACCTAGGAGAGTATGGCGTCTAGTGAGGGTAATTTTAATGAGGTCCTTACTTTGATGGTACAAATTTTGCTAGTTGGAAGCATAAAATGAAAATGCATATTCTTGGCCATAACCCAGCCGCATGGGGCATTATTTGTGTTGGTATGCAAGGTGAATTCTTGAGGAAGGAAAAGTTCGGATCTGGCTTCTAGCGGAAGAATTGCGGATGTTGCAAAACAATGCTCAAGCTTGTGACATTCTCTTCAATGCCTTGTGTCGGGAGTTCAACAAAATCAGCCGTCTTGAGAATGCAAAGAGATTTGGGATACTTTGGTTGAAATGCGAAGGTACGAGTCCGTGAAGGAATCAAAGCTAGATGTTCTTCAAGGTCAACTTGACAAGTTCAAGATGAAGGAAGGTGAAGGAATTGAAATGTACTCTAGGCTTGCTCTCATCACAAATGAGATTGCCGGCTTAAGGCGAAGAAATGACCGACCGATTCATCATCAAGAAGATTCTCGAGCTTTGGATGGAAAGTATGACACCGTGTGCCTTTGATCCAAATGATGCCAAACTACAAGAATCTCAAGCCAACCGAAGTCATTGGAAGAATTGTTGCTCATGAGATGACACTTAAGGATAAGGAAGAGCTTCACAACAAGTCAAGTGGTGCTTACAAAGCTACAAGTGATGCTCCCACAACCTCAAGTGACAAGTTAGTTTCAATGAAAAGATAAGCCTAATGGTTAAGAACTTACAAATTCTACAGAGTAGAAGCAAAGAGAAAGCTCAAAGTCTAGATCATATGATGAAAAGAGATCTTCTAGTTGATCGAAACGCTAAATTGTGGAAGACCCGACACTATTCAAATGAGTGTCTGGCTCCCCACAAGAGAAGAAGAATCTCCAAGAAGAAGAATCTCAAGAGATGAGTCACCTCGGAAAGAGAAGGAGTAGAGATGATGGTTATGAGCGAAGACCCTCTCGGAGAAGCAAGGATTAGGAGAGGAAAGACAAGTCATCAAGGAGCTACACAGAAGAAAACATCAAGCTCATGTAGGTGAATGGGTCTTGGCTCGACTCCGACAATCAATCGAAAGAAGCTATCACTCCAACTCCGACTCTGATCAAGATGAAGGTGTTGCGGTCTTGCTCTCGTATCCTCCAACTCCAACTCCTATGACTTATTTGATTCACCAAATGAGGTGGAAGATGCTTCATGGCTAAAGGCCCCAAGGTATCACACCTGAATTCATTGACTTTGATAGTGATGAGGATGACTTGCTTGGTGAAGATGAGCTCTTACATGATAAATCCAATGAGCCTAGAAATGATAAACATGCTAGTAGTCTTTATAGTCAAGAAGAGTCGAATGACAATGCTATGAAGGAGATTGAGCGTCTAACTAAAGAACTAAACACTCTTAAGTTAGCTCATGAAACAACTCAAGAAGATCATAGAGAGCTCCTAAGATCTCATGAGAAGCTACGCTTCGAAAAGCTCACTCTGGAGCAAGAACATGAGTTTCTAAAAGCAATCAATGACGATCTTCGAAAGAAGAGTTCTTCATATCTTGCCAAATGACTTCTCTTGTCTAATTTCTTGCCACCCATTAAAACTAAGCATGACAAGCATAAGAAAAAATTCTTTCTCTAGTAGTAACAATAACCATGCTAAATCCAATTTGTTGCTTCTAGTAGTTCTCTTGATTCCACTAACAATGTTTCAAGCCAAGTTACACTTGAGCGAAAATAGTTTATTGAAAGGGATTATAGAAAGGTGTCACAAGAGCCTTCGGAAGCAAGAACTTTGAGAAATTGTTACAAGCAAGGAAGGCAGGAAGAATCAAGGAATTGGTTTTGGCGAAAGTTCAACGCGAAGGTGTTGAATGGGAAAATCAATATCACTCCACAGTTTGTCTCTCAAAAGGAAAGTATGATCCTACTTCTTCCAATGTGGAACAAGCTCAAGATGACCTTCCACCACAAGACCATAAGCTAAAAGGCAAGACAAGCTTGAGGAGATTGATGCATTTATTGAAGCACCTCAAGCCATGGTCAAGTGGGTTCCCAAGGAAGCGTCAAGTTCTACCGTCAAGCCAACTACAACCCCAAGGATTCCCATCAAGATGATGTGGATC
>JAHHZJ010008986.1:0-13142 GCA_021437245.1 Aegilops speltoides
TCCTTCTCCACGGAGGATCTTGCAGATTATCGCCACCAAGTGCGAGGTGGAGGCGCCATGAACCATAGGCGCGCGGACAGTTTCAAGATCGTGTTTTCCCGAGGCATTGGATGCCTTTAATGCGAGGGCAGCGCATCTCCGTCTTTATAGAATGGTTTTACGAGCCACGGATGCGATATGTGAAGACATACGGGTAATAAAATTTTAATGGTTGTATATACGGTAGCCCCGAGACTTAAAGTAGTTATGCTAACTAATTTAAGGATCATTGAAATCTGAGGCACGAGAAGCCCGGTGTCTCGGGAGCTGCAAGATTGCAAGGCCCAACGAGGCGCACTTGCTGCCCGAGGAGCGGAAGACCCTCCTGGTAACATATTTTTATTAATAAATATAAAGCGTGTGCGGCGTGCCTTGAAGTCTAATAATGACATTGCAGGTACCGCGGACAAGATCCGGACAGGCAAGCATTACTGCGCTAGCTAAAGGCAGCGAGTGTCTTGAATAGGGTTACGAGGAAAGGAACAAGCTCCAAGATGCCGCCAAGCTCGGAGAAAGTGAAAGGCGCCTGAGCAGCTGTCACGCTCGATTAAGGAGAATCAGCGGCTTCATCGCGGCATATATAGTAAGTGCTTGGCGAACTCTTTTGAAAAGAAGAGTTCGAGAAATATTTTGACATGATATGTCTTGTAGGTATACTCACGGGTCGTCTGTAGAGGAGATGCCCATATCAATGGGTGATCAACTTCGAACTGTTGCGACTACTCGAGCGAGTTGTGAGGCAATGGCGGCGTCGTTCGAGGCTTTATGGCCAGCCCTCACCCTACAGGGGCCTCGGGGAGCTTCGGAGAGCTGCGGGAGTGCGGCGCGCTTCCGTTTGTGGAAGATTTCGCTTGCCGTCAAGGTGCCGAGGAGGCTTGGGCCATGGTGAAGAGCGGAACAAGAAGCGGACCCCAACCACATGGCCAAGTTGGACCGGTGGGGCCCGATGGGAAGAGATCCTGTGAGTTTAGTGTACGCCAAGTAGAGTTTGCTGCTAAATTTTCCCAATGGGATGTAAACTAGACAGCTTGTTAGGCGGATTGAGGAGGAATACAATAAATAAATTTGACAATGTATGTTATCCTTTAAAGTGACATGTGAAATGCCTTCTAGCCGCATTGTAGATCGTTTGTCTTCTTGGACCTTTTAAGCCGACCTCGGGACCCTAGAGTCGGATGTGTCCGAATACCTTTTGGTTAAGAAACAACAGTGGTATGCATGGAGACCAGGCGTAGGGGTCATGAGTGCTTTCGAGACAAGTGCCCAACTAGTTATGTTATATTACATGGTTAGTAGGAAACATCTTCGGGAGAATAGTTCGTTAAGGGTTCCTTTATTGGGAGGCATGCCCTAAAGTGCATGTCCGGACTGCAAAAGCGATAAAACATCTGGGGCAAATAGATAAATAGGTAAAAGTCATCTTTTAAGTCACCGAGAATATTCCCTTAAACGCTAGCTTTCCTTCACCCCCGGGTACACATCCGTGAGACCCGGCGCGTTCCTTGAAGGTGCTCCCTTTACCTCCTAGGCGAACAATCGGGAGCGTAGGGGTAAGCAGGGGCGAGCAACCCGGCTTGGCCAAAACTTAAGTCATTCGATGCATATAATGGCGAGTAAAAGGTACATGTGGAAGCTTGACACATGTGTTGGGTATGAAACCCGTATAATTGAGCTTACGTAAAAGCCCCGGGAATAATGAGTGGGATGGCACATCATGCGTATCAAAAGAATGCAAAAATAGGCCGGAAGGGCTTTAAGTAAAGGATAAAAGAAAACAAAAACAGCCGAAGTATAAAAAGTTTGGGCGGGGAAGGGGCGAACTCTTAGTCGGTGCTAGGCATAGAATCGTGGGCGGGCTGCGTTCCATGGGTTCGGCTCAGTCGGTTATCGGCGCATTCGTAGCGGCATGCTCCGCGTCGATCTGATCGATAATGAAGGGCCCTCCCATCTGGGCTTGGCTTGTCCTTTTTCTTGTCCTGGGCGTAGAACTAGTTCACCAGTTGTAGGTCTTGGCAGTACTTCTCCTTTGATGTCTTGGGCTGCTGCCGATAGAATCGGGCGAGCTTTCGCGGCGTCCGTTCTTCCTCAATGTGTCCAAGCTGTCCTGCCGATCTAGCTCGGCCTCTCTTTCCTCATACATGCGCTTTCAGGTGAATCATGAATAATGTCCGGGGCAAGGCGCCTCTGCGCGTATACCATAAAAATGGTGTGAATCCGGTGAAATGCGGTTGGCGTTGTCGCAGCCCCATCGGTCGAGCTCCTCGACCCATTGTGTGGATTTAGTGAGTGACCTCACTAGTGCAGGGTTTAATGTCGCTCATTATTAGACCATTTGCTCTTTCCACTTGACCGTTGGTTTGAGGGTGATAGTGCCCGCATAGTCGAGCTTGATGCCCATATTTTTGCACCATGACTTAACCTCATCGGCCGTGAAATTAGATGCCGTTGGCCGGTGATGATCTTGTGGGGGACTCGTAGCGTGTACCACCGATATAAAGTCTATCCTGGTCGGACTCCGTTTGACCGGTTTGGCCTCTATCCATTTGGTGAACTTATCCACCATGACCAATAGGTATTTTTTCTTGTGGGTTCCCCCTTTAAAGGGTCCAACCATGTCAAGCCCCAAAGTGACGGCCGGGTAATGGGTATGGTTTTGAGGGGTGGGTGGCATATGGCTACGATTAGCAAAGGGACAACCAGCGCATCGCTGGACCAAGTCTGTCTCTGCCGGAAGTCGGCCAATAAAATCTGCGGAATGCCTTTCCTACAAGGGCCGGGCTGCTGCGTGGTGTCGCCTAGTCCATGAATTTCAGCCGGAGGTTTGCCCTTCTTCTTCAAAGATACACCTTTGAAGGACTCGGTGGTACTTTTCTTATAAAGTTCTCCCTCATGGACCTTGTAGGCCTTGATCGGCCGGACTATGGAGGCGGGCCTCGTTTTGGTCTTGGAAGTTCCTCCTAACTAAGTAGGCTAGGAAAGGTTACATCCCATGGCGATTCGCCATTATACGTGGGCGGAGGTGTTATGTCATCTGCCGAATCACCGGTTGATGCGGTTTTCTCGGTTTGTCACTCGGGCTCCTCTTCCCATAAATACGGATGGCGAAGAGCCGTTCCGGGAAAGATATTTGGAGGGGCAGCATCACGTTTCGCACCCGTCGTGCCGGGGCGTCGGCGCTTGGTTATTATCTCGGGCTATGTGATGGAATTGAGTCCTTAAAGAGTGACATTTCTAGGACAGCGTTGCGATATGCTGCCATTTGGATCCTTGGCATCAAAGTCTCCATTTATTTCGGATATTGCAAGGTTTGAGTCAGCGCACCTCTAGGCGTTGAATGCCCATGGAACCGCCATCCAGGAGACCATGTAAGGGCCTCGTGTTAATGCATTGTTGGAGTCCGTGTACATTATTTGAAGTACATCTTTGTGTATCTCCGGTGGGGACGTCGATGCGCCGATCCCGATCGGCCAACATTTTAGAGCCTCGAAATGCATAGTCAATTGGAGTATCGCGTACTCTTTAGGGAGTTGACGGTCCGTCGGCGATGAAGTCAGCCAAAACTTGTGACTTTATAGCTCGTCGAGGTTTTGTAAGTGATGTCGAATGGTAAGAGCTCAATGGCCCATTTGCTATCACTGCCCGTTGCGTCGCGGTTATTTATAATGTCATTGAGTGGTACTTGAGAGGCCCTTGTTATCGAGCACTCTTGAAAGTAGTCTTGGAGCTTTCTAGACGCCATGAACACGCATATGCTATCTTCGATGAGTGCGGGTAGCAGATTGCAGGGGTTAACACGGTGGATACATAGTACCTGGTTTTGAAGAGGAATTTATGCCCTACATCACTCGTTGACGCGAGGACTGCGCACAACTTGATGTGTTGCTGCGATGTATAACAACATTGGTTGCCGAGTGAAGCGCAGCCGGGACGGTTGTTGCCGGTATGGCCTTATTTCTTGAGTCCGGCGGTGGCGCATCCGTCCACTCGAAGTGTTGGTGTGCTGAGGAGCGATAGAGGCAGCCTTTTCTCCTAAGCGGAGATAAAGCGGCTTAAAGCTGCCATCCTATTAATTTTGTATTTGTTTGAGGACTTTTGGAATATCCAAGCTGTGAGGCTCGGATTTTGGCGGTTGCTTCAATTCCTCTACGGATATAATGAAGCCCGGCTTTCGGTGACGCATACAGCATTTTTCGGATTCGACTTGATGTCATATGCTCGAGGTTGTCGAATGTGAGCCTCAAATCGTCTACTAAAGTTCGGCGTGTTTTGTTTTGATGACCACGTCGTCTCGTATCCTCATTGTTTTGCCAATCTAGGTGGCGGACATGTTTGAATCATGCGCTGATATGTTGCGGCGTTTTGAGTCGAAGGGCATCGTGTTGAAGCGAGAATGGTCCATATGGGTGATAAATGCCGTTGCGGCAGTGCCTTCCGCCATCTTGATTTGATGATAGCGAGTATCGTCCGGGAAGCTGTGGTCGTGCCTATTTGTGGCATCGATAATTTGATCGATGGGAGAGGAAGGATCCTTTGGGCAAGCTTTATTGAGGTCTTTAAAATTGACGCAGGCGCGATTTATCCTTCTTTGGTACCATCACCAAATTTGCTAGCGTCTGGATGTTTGATATCTCTAATGAATCCGGCTTCCAATAGTTTGGCTAGCTCTTCTCCCATTACTGTCTTTTGGGCTCGGAAAATGTCGAAGAACTGTTTGGTAGCTTAAATCCTTTAGGATGTTTAGGCTATATTACGCCAACCTGCGAGGATTAGGGCATGTCAGAAGGATGCCGGCGAATATCCCAATTTTCCGAAGGAATTGAGCGATCTTGGCGTCAACCGAGTTCAAGCTCCGATGGAGCCGTCTTTGTTGGGTCCGTTGGATGGACCGGAATTTTATTATCTCATCTGCTGGTTTGAAGGAGGTGGACTTGGTGTTGGAGCGTTGCGAAAATTAAAATTTTTCCTGGCTCCAAATCCATCTATGAGTTCATCTAAGCAACATAGGGAGAGAGTTTGCATCTACATACCACTTGTAGTCGCGTGAAGCTTGCAAGGTGATGATGGTCGTCTCGGGTGATTGATCACCGATGCCAAGTCTTTGAGCGGACAGCACCTCCGCGTTACACCGGCCGGGACAAGGGCGTCTCCTCCCTTGATCCGCAAGGGAAGGAGAGGTTGAGAAAAACTCCACCGGCCCGGGCGGCGTGATGATGGTGGAACGATCTCGCCTTGCCAAGCTCTGGAGGAGATGTGTTGGGGAGGGAGGGGCTGCGCCTTGGGAGTTGTGTAGCCCCCTCCCCCCTTTATAGGCCCCAGTGGCGGCCCGGGATCCAATCTCCGGGCCCGGGGTGGGTCCCCCAAGCCGGTGGGCGCCCCCCCTAGGGTTTCAACCCTAGGCGGGGGTGGACCCTAGGGGGCCCAGCCCCTTTGGGGTTCCCTTCCCCTCTCAGCCCATGGGGCCCTCCGGGATAGGTGGCCCCACCGGGGACCCGGGACCCAAATGGTCCGTGCTTTAAACCCGAAACTTTCCCGATGGCGAAACACCACTTCCTATATATTTTCTTTACCTCCGGACCCTTGAACTCCTCGTGGTGGGATCTCATCAGGGACTCGAACAACATTGGTGGTCACATACTTGACTTCCTACTAACCCTAAGCGTCACCAACCTTAAGTGTTAGACCCTACGGGTTGGGAGACCGAACATGGCGAGGCGACTCTGGGATAACCAACAGCGGGTCGGATACCCATGTTGGCTCCCACATGCTCCTCGATGATTTCATCGGTTGAACCACGATGTCGAGATTGATCAAACCCATATCAATTCCTTTGTCAATCGATGCGTTACTTGCGGGACTCGATCGTCGGTATCCCAATACCTTGTTCGTCGTTACCGGCAAGTCACTTTACTCTCTTAATGCATGATCCGTGGCCAACACCTTGGTCACATTGAGCTCATTATGATGATGCATTACCAAGTGGGCGGAGATACCTCTCCGTCATACGGATGACAAATCCATCTCGATCCGTGTCAACCAGAGATACTTTCGGAGATACCGTAATGCACCTTTATAGTCACCCGATTCGTTGTGCGTTTGATACACCAAGGCACTCCTACGGTAACGGGAGTTACGATCTCATGTGAAGGAATAGATACTTGACATTGGCAAGCTTCAGCAAGCGAACTATCCGATCTTTTATGCTATGCTTATGATTGGGTCTTGTCCATCACATCATTCTCTAATGATGTGATCCGTTATCAACGACATCCAATGTCCATAGTCGGAAACCATGACTATCTATTGATCTGGAGCTAGTCAACTAGAGGCTCACTAGGGACTCATTGGGTCTAAGTGTTCACCGTGTATTACGATTTCGGATAATACATTTATAGCATGAACAAAGACAATTATCATGAACATTGAAATATAATAATCCTTTTATTTTGCCTCTAGGGCATATTTCCAACATCTCCCACTTGCACTAGAGTCACCAATCTAGTTACATTGTGATGAATCGAACACCCATAGAGTTCGGTGTTGATCATGTTTTGCCGGAGAGGTTTAGTCAGCGGATCTGCGACATTGGATCCGTGTGCACTTTGCAAATCTCTATGTCTCCATCTTGAACATTTTCACGGATGGAGTTGAAGCGGCCGATGTGCACTGGTCTTCTTGTGAAACCGGCTCCTTGGCAAGAGCAATAGCTCGTGTTGTCCGAGAAGAGTTTGATCGGCCCGCGGTTGGGTATGACTCCTAGGTCGGTGATGAACTCCTTCACCCAAATCGCTTCATCGCTGCCTCCGAGGCTGCCATGTACTCCGCTTCACCGTAGATCCACGGCCTTTCCCTTGCTTGCACCAGCTTCTTGCTCCACCATTCAACATATACCGTATCCGGTTTGTGACTTAAGTCATCGGATCTGAGTCGAAGCTAAGCGTCGGCGTAACCCTTCTGACGAGCTCTTCGTCTCCTCCATAAACGAAACATGTCCTTTGTCCTTTTGGTGCCAGGATATTCTTGACCGCTGTCCGGTGTTCCTTGCGGGATTACTTTGGTATCTTGCACCAAACTTACGGCAAGGTTTACATCAGTGCAGTACCGCATGGCATACATAATAGATCCTATGGCTGAAGCATAGGGATGACACTCATCTCTTCTTTATCTTTTGCGTGGTGGTGGTGAGTGAGCTCAATTTCACACCTTGTAACATAGGCAAGAACCCTTCTTGGACTGATCCATTTTGAACCTCTTCAAAATCTTATCAAGGTATGTGCTTTGTGAAAGACCTATGAGGCGTCTCGATCTATTCTATAGATCTTGATCCTAATATATAAGCAGCTTCTCCAAGGTCCTTCATTGAAAACACTTGTTCAAGTAGGCCTTAATGCTGTCCGGAGTTCGTATCATTTCCCATCAAGTATGTCATCTACATATAATGGAGAAATGCTACGAGCTCCCCTCACTTTCTTATGTATGAGGCTTCTCCATAAGTCGCATAAACTAAGCCTTTGATCATCTCATCAAAGCGAATGTTCTAACTCGAGATGCTTGCACGGTCCATAAATGGATCTTGGAGCTTGCATACTTTTTAGCGTTCGAGGATCGACAAAACCTTCCGGCTGCATCATAACAGCTCTTCCTTAAGATGTCCATTAAGGAATGCCGTTTTGGCGTCCATCGCCATATCTCATAATCATAGTATCGCAATTGCTAACATGATTGGACGGACTTAAGCCGCTACGGGAGAGAATGTCTCGTCGTAGTCAATCCCTTGAACTTGTCGATAACCCTTAGCGACAAGTCGAGCTATAGATGGTAACATTACCATCGCGTCCGTCTTCTTCTTAAAAATCCATTTATTTTCTATGCTTTCGCCGATCATGGGCAAGTCTGTCAAAGTCCATACTTTGTTTTCATACATGGATTCTATCTCGGTTTCATGGCCTCAAGCCATTTGTTGGAATCCGGGCCGCCATTCTTCTTCATAGTTGAAGGTTCATTGTTGTCTAGCAACATGATTTCCATAACAGGGTTGCCGTACCACTCGGTGCGGGCGTGTCCTCGTGGACCTTGAAGTTGTAATAACGATCCAAGTACCTTGATCATCATCAGTTTTCCTCTTGGTTGGTGTGGGCATAGAGGCGGTTTCTCTTTGCACCACTTTCCGTTCGGAGGTAGTACCATGAGTTCTACTTTCCTCCCACTTACTTCTTTGAGGAAACTCTTTCTCTAGAAAGCATCCGTTCTTAGCAACAAAGATCTTGCCTTGGATCTTAAGTAGAAGGTATACGGTTTCCTTAGGGTATCCTATGAATCCATTTTCCGACTTGGGTTCGAGCTTTTGGGTTGAAGTTTCTTGACATAAGCATCGCATCCCCAAACTTTTAGAAGCGACAGCTAGGTTTCTTCCCAAACCATAATTCATACGGTGTCGTCTCAGGTTTAGGCGGTGCCCTATTTAAAGTGAATGTAGCTGTCTCTAGGCGTATCCCCAAAATGATAGCGGTAAATCGGTAAGACATCATAGACCGCACCATATCCAATAGAGTGCGATTCGGCGTTCGGACACCGTTTATTTGAGGTGTTCGGTAGGTGAGTTGTAAACGATTCCACATTTTCTTAAGTGTGTCCAAATTCGTGACTTAAGTATTCTCCCCACGATCGATCGTAGGAACTTTATCTTTGGTCCGTTGATTCTCTACCTCACTCTGAAATTCCTTGAACTTTTCAAGGTCTCGGACTTGTGTTTCATTAAGTAGACATACCCATATCTACTCAAGTCATCGGTGAGTGAGAACATAGATATCCTCCATGAGCCTCAACGCTCATTGGACCCACACATCGGTATGTATGATTTCCAACAAGTTGGTTGCTCGCTCCATTGTTCGGAGAGCGAGTCTTGGTCATTTGCCTAAGAGGCAAGGTTAGCATGTTCAACGATTCATAATCAAGAGACTCTAAAGTCCATCGGCATGGAGCTTCTTCATCTTGCAAATGTGACCAAGGCGGCGATGCCACAAGTATGTGGGACTATCGTTATCAACTTTACATCTTTTGCATCCCACTATGAACATGTGTAATATTACGCTGAATTCATTAAGAATAAACCATTGACCATCGGACATGACCATAAAACATATCTCTCATATAAATCGAACAACCATTATTCTCGGACTTAAATGAGTAGCCATCTCGTATCAAGCGAGATCCGGATACAATGTTCATGCTCAAACTTGGCACTAAATAACAATTATTGAGGTTTAAAACTAATCCGTGGGTAAATGTAGAAGCGGCGTGCCGGGGCGATCCATCGACCAGGAACCATTCGCGGCGCCGTCACCTCGTCGCCCCGATCTCCGTTTATTCCGCAGCTCTGCTGTGAGTTACAAATATGAACAACGGCACGGTATCAAATACCGGGGAGTTACTACAGTCTTGGTAAGGTAACATCAATTACATGTATATCAAATATACCTTTGGTGTTGCGGCCTTCTTATCCGCTAAGTATTTGGGGCAGTTCCGCTTCGGTGCCCTTCCCTTGCAATAAAGCACTCGTCTCGGGCTTGGGTCCATTCTTTGACTTCTTCCGGCAGCGAGGCTTACGGTAGCGGCAACATCTTTGCGTCCTTCTTGAAGTTCTTCTTACCCTTGCCCTTCTTGAACTTAGTGGTCTTATTGACCATCAACACTTGATGTTCTTTCTTGATTTCAGCCTCTGCTGACTTGACGCTCGAGAACACGGAATGGTCTTTACCATCCCCGCATGTTGTAGTTCATCACAAAGCTCTTGTAGCTTGGTGGGAGCGGCGGAGGATTCTTCATGACCGCCTCATCAGGAGGTTAATGTTCAATGGGTCATCGTCGTGCAACGGACATCTTGAGGATGTGTTCCGGATGTTCTCCTCCATCTTACAAATTGTAGAACTTGGAGACATCATATCTCCGACCGGGCATGAGCTTGGAAAACTAGTTTCAGCTCTTGAACATCTCATATGCTCCGTGATGCTCAAAAGCGCTTTTGGAGCCCGGTTCTAAGCTGTAGAGCATGCCGCCTTGAACGAGGGTAATCATCGACCGAGTTTGCCAAGCGTTCATAACGTCTTGGTTCTCGAGGAGGGCGGCACCTAGCGGTCCTTCTAGGACATATTGCTTCTGCAGCTATGAGGATGATCCTCGGGTTGGACCCGATCCGTATAGTTTTGCCATCATCTTTCACTTGGTTTTCTCTAGGGCAGCGTTGAAGTTCATGTTGACATTAGCGTTGGCCATTGATCTACAAGACATATTTGCAAGGTTTTAGACTAAGTTCATGATAATAAAGTTCTAATCAAATTATGAACTCCCTTAGATTAGACATCCCTCTAGTCATCTAAGTGTTACGATCAGTCGACTAGCCCGTGTCCGATCATCCGTGAGACGGACTAGTCATCGTCGGTGAACATCTTCATGTTGATCGTATCTTCCATCGACTTCGTGTTCGACCTTTGGTCTCCGTGTTCGAGGCCATGTCGCAATGCTAGGCTCGTCAAGTTAACCCTAAGTGTTTTTTTGTGAAACTGTCTTACACCCGTTGTATGTGAGCGTAAGGATCCATCACACCGATCATCACGTGGTGCTTAGAAGCGACGACTTGTAGCGGTTGCAGATTAGGGAGAACACTTCTTGAAATTTTATAAGGGATCATCTTATTTACCCGTCGTCCTAAGTAAACAAGATGTAAACATAATAAACATCACATGCAATTATATAGTTGTGACATGATATGGCCAATATCATCAAGCTCCATTGATCTCCATCTTGGGGCTCCATGATCATCTTGTCACCGGCTTGACACCATGATCTCCATCATCATGATCTCCATCATCGTGTCTTCATGAAGTTGTCCGCAGCGACTACTTCTACTTCTATGACTAACGCGTTTAGTAATGAAGTAAAGTAGTTTACATGGCGTTCTTCAATGACCAGGTCATACAAAAAAAAAACAACTCCTATGGCTCCTGCGGTTGTCATACTCATCGACATGCAAGTCGTGAATCCTATTACAAGAACATGATCTCATACATCACAATTCATCATTCATCACAACCGGCCATATCACATCACATGATCAATCGCTGCAAAAACAAGTTAGGCGTCCTCTAGTTGTTGTTGCATCTTTTACGTCTGCGATTGGGTTCTAGCAAAACGTTTTCTTACCTCGAATCACCGCGTGATTTTGTCAACTTCTATTTACCCTTCATAAGGGCCTGTTCATCGAATTCGCTCCAACTAAAGTGGGAGAGCAGACACCCCGCCACCTTATGCAACTAGTGCATGTCGTTCGGTGGAACCGGTCTCACGTAAGCGTCGTGTAAGGTTGGTCGGGCGCTTCATCCCACAATACCGTTGAGCAAAAAAGACTAGTAGAGGCAAGTAAGATGACAAGATCAGCCCACAACAAATTGTGTTCTACTCGTGCATTAGAGAACTACGCATAGACCTAGCTCATGATGCCACTTTGGGGCGTTGCGGAAAATTAAAATTTTTCCTACGGCTTCACCAAGATCCATCTATGAGTTCATCTAAGCAACGAGTAGCGGAGAGTTTGCATCTACATACCACTTGTAGATCGCGTGCGGAAGCTTGCAAGGTGATGATGGAGTCGTACTCGAGCGTGATTGAGATCACCGATGCCAAGTCTTGAGCGGACAGCACCTCCGCGTTCAACACGTGCGGGACGGCGGCGTCTCCTCCTTCTTGATCCAGCAAGGGGAAGGAGAGGTTGAGAAGACAGCTCCACCGGCGACCGCGGCGTGTGATGGTGGAAAGCGATCTCGGCGAGGCCGAGCTCTGGAGGAGGAGATGTGTTGGGGAGGGAGGGCTGCGCCTTGGGAGTTGTGTGGCCCCTCCCTCCCCCCTTTATAGGCCCCGGGGGTGGCCGGCCAGATCCAATCTCCGGGCGGCAACAAGGGTGGAGTGCCCCCAAGCGGTGGGCCCCCCCTGGGTTTCAACCCTAGGCGCGAGGTGGACCCTAGGCGCACCAGCCCTTGGGCTGGTTCCCTTCCCCTCTCAGCCCATGGGGCCCTCAGGATAGGTGGCCCCACCGGTGGACCCAGGACCCTGGTGGTCCGGTGCTTCCGTAACCCGAAACTTTCCGATGGCGAAACACCACTTCCTTATATTATTCTTTACCTCCGGACCCTTGGAACTCCTCGTGACGTCCAGGGATCTCATCGGGACTCGAACAACATTCGGTGGTCACATACTTGACTTCCTACTAACCCTAGCGTCCAAGAACCTTAAGTGTGTAGACCCTACGGGTTGGGAACCGAACATGGCCAGGGCGACTCTCGGGCAATAACCAACAAGATCGGATATCCATGTTGGCTCCCACATGCTCCTCGATGATTTCATCGGTTGAACCCGATGTCGAGATTGATCAAACCACATATGCAATTCCCTTTGTCAATCGATCGTTACTTGCGAGACTCGATCGTCGGTATCCAATACCTTGTTCGGTCGTTACGGCAAGTCACTTTACCTTCTAATGCATGATCCGTGGCCAACACCTTGGTCACATGAGCTCATTATGATGATGCATTACGAGTGGGCGAGATACCTCTCGTCATGCGGGTGACAAATCGATCTCGATCCGTGTCAACCGAATACTTTCGGAGATACCAATGCACCTTTATAGTCACCCGATTCCGTTGTGACGTTTGATACACCAAAGCACTCCTACGGTAACCGGAGTTACGATCTCATGTCGAAGGAATAGATACTTGACATTGGCAAAGCTTCTAAGCGAACTATCCGATCTTTTATGCTATGCTTATGATTGGGTCTTGTCCATCACATCATTCTCCTAATGATGTGATCCGTTATCAACGACATCCAATGTCCATAGTCGGGAAACCATGACTATCTATTGATCTTGAGCTAGTCGACTAGAGGCTCACTAGGGACTCATTGGGTCTAAGTGTTCACCGTGTATTACGATTTCGGATAATACATTTATAGCATGAACAAAAGACAATTATCATGAACATTGAAATATAATAATCCTTTATTATTGCCTCTAGGGCATATTTCCAACACTTGGATCTTTTATCAAGTATCACATT
>JAHHZJ010008987.1:0-10160 GCA_021437245.1 Aegilops speltoides
GGGTGGGATAAACATGAGCACTCTTGTTCCCATTAGGGTCCATCTGGGGCCTCAACCCACGCAAAGGCCCGGGGACTTATAATGGAACACTCTCCTTAGCCATAGAATTCTATAATTTTAAATTTTGGGAAGCCCCGGTATGGAAGGGAATCAGGCCTATCCGCCTGGGACATCTGGAACTTGGCCGGGGCGGCAGGCCTTTAGGGACCCGAAGAACCTCCGACGCGACCGTCTCGCCCTATCATGGTCGGTTTTGCTTTCTCCGGCGTTCCCTCAACGAGGCGTGATGGTTCTCCGTCTACCTTAGCCGGGGCGGCGTAAGGTACCAAAACATGGGGCGGCAAACCCAACTATTGACCCAAGACATGATTGAGCTGATTCATATAATGCTATAAGTTGGTCCCACTTGTGAAAGTGTTGGACTTAATCACACCATAATCTTGGGCAAGCCTTGTATTTGCGTACCAAAGTATCCGGTGCAAGATGTCATATAATGAACATCGTAAAAAATACATAATTGCAATTAAAGGTAATGTACTTGCAAAAAAGTCTTTGGTTATTTATGAAAGAAGTCCCTAATAAAGTGGTGATACAAATAGTGATAAGAAAGTTTGGACTAAATTAACATGTCCCCTCAGGGAAATTGAGACTTGGTGTATGTAATTGAATTTAATGCCAATGGAGACCACAGGTGTTAATGCAGCCTTCAATCCTTTTTGGCATTGAGTTTGGCAATTGCCCGTCGGACGGGCTTCGGTTAATGGAGTCCTGTATCAAAGAAGAAAGGATAAAAATAAAACCAAGGGGCGCTCAACGGGTCGACCGCCTTTTTGGTCCTTTGGTTGCCTCCCTGCCCTTGGTATCTCCAAAGCGTAATGATGCGCGGTGTTATTCTTGTGATCATCGGGGCGAGGTTGGGCGCATTATCCGTCTCGATGGCGCCCGTGGTCTTGGTTGTTGCTCGGGCGTTTATTATCGGCTTTTTAATTGCGGACTAGAATTCCGTGGACTGCTGCTCCTGGGAGCCCTGTATTTCCCCGTCCGGGAGGCGTTCTGTTCCATTGGCCGTGATTACTCCGGGGCTGGCATTTTCAGCTTTGGGATAAACGGGTTAAATTTTCAAGCGGGTTTCGGCGACATGATGCGTGGAAATGGGACTATTCGAAATTAACTCCCCGGAAGTTATCCTGATCGAAGACCACTTCGTGTTTGGACTTCGTTGGCTTCCCTCGGGATGACACCTTTAAAGGTTGTCTTTGTAGTTTAATCCTTGATGGGTTTGCCCATTTCGCCTTTGTTCCTTAAGCAGGTTGGGTGCTACCGCCGTCCATCGGGACTCTTGTCGGTGAAACCCCCGGGCGATGGGTCTAAGACCTGGGCGAATCCGCCATGCGTATGCTGGTGGATGGTCTCTTGATGGGTGGGCAAAGATGACCATGGGTTGAACTTTGGGGGCTCCATCGCATGACATCCCGTAGTGCGCTTCCTCTCCCTCTTGGGTATGGGGTCGTATATCATATTACTCCGCACTTGTGAAGCCCTTTGTCCTCTATTGTTGGCGGGTCTCTTCCTTCGGCTTTTATGTCATTGTTTGCAATTAACGCGGCCGCCCAACAATCTTATTGGTGTGGTTAGCTGGTTTTGGGGTGCCATGTATCGCAGGCGGTCAAGTATTCGGTCCAGTTGGCGGACCCGAGTTGTTCTTTTAAATGGCTTCTTCCGTTGGCGGGTTTGGAGCCCGGAATCCGGCATTTTGCCTATCCTCTTTTTCGTTATTTCGGCTCTTGTTTTGATTGGCGGACCTGTTGTTGTCCTTTTATGCGGACTACCGAATTTTTCGGAATTGTTGCTGGGCGGCCGGCTGTCCTCTCCCGCACAAAGTGGGTCTCGATGTGAGGGCTGCCATGGATTTGGCTTCTCTTCCCGGGTGTCGGGCTAGCCGTCCGGATGTTATGTTTGAAGGCTGGGGCCTCCGCATCCGGACGTGGGATTGATTTCTTGTCGGAATTGGGTGCCATTTGCCCTGAATAATGTGGCGGTCTGGCGTGGTGGGATATTACCTTAAGTTATCAAGGGCGGCCTCAGTCCTCCCAACACCAATTGACTCTGCGGGTTTGTTAAGCCAATGCGAGCTGGTCCTTTAAGCAGTGGGAGATATTTGATGGCATGGGGCGCGGCGGGCCATGGATGTGGAAAGATAATCTTAATCCACCGCGAGTCTTTGTACCATCGTAGGATTATATTCGGTTTAAACCTTGGGACGATGATCCATTACTTCATCGGTAACATAGCGGGTTTGGGTGCCTGTTTAGCAATATCGCGGCGGCTCGAGGGGCGCTTTACCCATTTCCCGGCGGATTTGTTAGCGGTATTCGTTTTTTAAAAGCCGTGATCCATAGATGGATCGGATTTCTTGTTTGTCCTCAATATGTCCAAAGTCGGGCGTTCCTTTTGCCCTACTCGGATCGATGGGAAAGGTCTTGGTGGGGGCTGAATGCCTCTCAGGGCCAGGGTGGTGGGTCAGCCATGTCGTCTTGATGAAGTATGTACTTCCTCCCTAATGGGGGCCTTCGTCTTGGTAGCTTTTGGAGGGTTATTTATACTCTTGGCGAGGACCTCGGTCCATCGATGGCGGAGATCTGATCACTTGGGCTTTTTTTTCTTTAGGCTATTTCCCTGTATGAGCCTCCGGGCTCTTGTTACGGGATCCTCTTGACGAATTCATCATCGTTTAGGCTTGCCGTCTTGGAGGAGGCATATAGTTTATCCTCAACCCCCTTTCGCATACTGGGAGGCTTGCTTCCTCCTTGGTGGTCTTCGGGGAGGGATGTCTTGGCACTCTCGGGTTTTTGTCCCCTGGGAATCTCATTCTTTTTGGGGGTTTTAGGCCCCCTCGGCGTTTGGGTGCTTCTTTAGAGAATCTTCCTTCTTTTGCCATCCCCTTCTTTTGGGGTATCCACCATGTAGCGTCGTTGGCGGTGGCCTTCGGTCCCTCGGCGTGGTTTTTCTCGCATCGTCTCCATAGGTCGATTCCGGGGTAGTCTAACATCGGTTTCTTCGGTTGCTAAAAGTGGGTGGTGGGTGGGCTCGAATTTCTTGTCGTCCAGAACTCCAAGTCACAGCCATAGTCGGCCGAGATTCTCTGATAGCGAAAATGCTTGAGAAATTAGGATATCGCCAAAAGCGAGTCTTGGAAAGATGTCATGGCGGTGAATTCCATAACAGCTTAATCGGTTTTGATTCATTGGAGCGGCGGGGAGGCTCGGAGTCCGCGCCTCGGGATCACGAGTTCGCAAGGGACAAGATTGGTATCGGCTCCATCGCGTGGATGTTGAAGCCCGAGCGTCTATCCACCGACCCCGACATGGCAATCGGCTCCGGGCTAAGTGGAACAGGTTCGGTCTGACCGCAAAGCCTTTGTCGTGGCGAGCTGATCATGCCCATCGTCGCGGTCTTGGTAGCGCTTGGCGTGGCCGAGTCCGTCGAAGATCAAGTCTCCGTGGTCGTCGGCCGTGAAGTTCAAGCTTCGAATCTGACGGCGAAGTAGCTTCGATCTGCTCGGATGGCCAAGAGAATTGGCCCATGATGCAACCGCCCGAATCTGAAGATCTGTCGGGGAGAAAAGTCTCCTGGACAGGTTTAATGTTGAAGATGCCATCAGCCTTATCGGGGGCGACGGAAGAACTCTCAGAAAGCACCAATGTCGGTTTCAAAACCGGCGGATCTCGAGTAGGGGTCAGGCTGTGCGTCTAGGCGGATGGTAACAAGGAGCGAGGACACAATGTTTTTACCGAGTTCGGGCCCTCTCGATGGAGGTAACCCTCACCTTGATTAATATTGATGATATGGGTAGTACAAAGTAGATCTACCACGAGATCAAGGCTAAACCCTAGAAGCTAGCCTATGGTATGATTGTTGAGATGTAATGTTGTCCCTGGACTAAGCCCTCCGGTTTATAGACAGGAGGCTAGGGATTACCGAGTCGGTTACAATGGTAGGAGATCTACATATCCGTATTGCCAAGCTTGCCTTCCGCATGAGAAAGTACCTTGGGACACGGGCGAGTCTTCAATCTTCTATCTTCGTGGTCTTGGAGTCGGCGGATATTGATGAGTGGGTGTCGGGACACCCCTAGTCAGGACTCCCTCTCGGTCGTCAACTTTTCCTTGATTTTGGCGGTCCGGCCGTTTCATGGACTATACTCTTGTTTTGGGGTCGGGGTGATTTCCACGATTAATGAACCAGAGTGCGTCTCGTGTTGATCATCAACAGTCGCTGATTTTGTCGATTGACAGTTTCACGGACTATTAATCACCATTTGAAGTCTAAGCGATTTTCATGGTTTTGAATCCCAAGGTGTGCTTCGTGTTGGTCGTCAAACTTGAGTTGGGCCAATTCTAGCCGTTTCGTGGACTATTACTCACTATTTTGGGGTCTCGAAGTGGTTTCGATTAGCGAACCCAGTGCGTCTATGTGTGATCTAGGGTCTTGACACTTTCGCGGTTTACATCGATTCGGGCGTTTCATGGACTATTACTCTCATTGTTTGGGGTCCCCAGCGATTTCCATGGTTGTGGAATCCCAGGTGTGCTCATATGAGTCATCAAGACTACGATAGTTTGGCGATTCTGGCCCGTTCTTGAACTATTACTCAGTTTTGGTGTCCGGGTGATTTCCACGATTGGCGATCTAAGGGCGTCGTGTGATGCGTCAACACTCGCGGTTTTTATCGATTGACCCGTTTCATGGATACTCACAGTTTGGGGTCCCAGCGATTTCCATGGTTGTCGAACCCCAAGGTATTACGTCTTGATCGTAAAGACTAAGGTTTGGGCGATTGGCCCGTTTCATGGACTATTACTCATTGTTTGGGGTCCGGTGATTTCCACGTTTGGCGAACCTCGAGTGCGTCTACGTTTTGGTCATCTATATTCGCGGTTGTTGTCGATTATGACCCGTTTGTGGATTATTAATCACATTTTGGGTCCCAGCGATTTCCATGGTTCGAACAGCGTGTGCTTACGTGTTGGTCGTAAAGACTTCGCGATTTTGGGCGATTCGGCCCGTTTCTTGGACTATTACTCAGTTTTGGGGTCTGGTGATTTGCACTATTGGCGAACCCGGGTGCGTTTACATATCGGTCGTCAACACTCACAAGTTTGGCGGTTCTGGTCGTTCGTTGCACCGTACTCACTTTTGGGTCGAGCGATTTACGATTAGCGATCCGGGATGCGTGTGCGTGTCCGTCGTCGACACTCAAAGTTTTGGCCAATTCGACCCATTGTGAACTATTACTCCCAGTTTTTGGGGTCGGCGATTTCTATAGTAGTTGAACCCGAAGTGCTTGTACGTGTGATCGTCACATCATGATTTTGGCGATTCGGGCCCATTTCATGGACTATACTCACATTTTGGGGTCGGGTGATTTCCATGATTGGCCGAACCGGGGTGTCTACGTGTCGGTCATGGTTTTCGCGGTTTTTGTTGATTGACCCGTTTAATGGACTATTACTCACCGTTTTGGGGTCGGCGATTTCTATAGTAGTTGAGCCCCAAAGTGCGCTTACGTGTCGGTCATCCTTTCATGATTTTGGCGATTCTTGCAGTTTCATGATTATTACTAACTATTTTGGGGTCGGGTGATTTCACGATTGGCGAACCCGAGTGCGTCTCGTGTTGATCATCAACACTTCGCGGTTTTATCGATTCGACATTTCTGGACTATTAATCAGTTTTGAAGTCCCAGCGATTTCCATGGTTGTCAAATCCCATTGTGCTTTACGTGGTCGTAGACTAGAGGTTTGGTCCGATTACGGCCCATTTATGGACTACTCCTTTGTTTGGGGGTCGAAGTGATTTCCACAATTGTGAACCCAGTGCGTCTACGTGTCGGTCTTCACACTTTCGTGGTTTGTCTCAATGGGCCGTTTAATGGACTATTACTCACCGTTTTGGGGTCCCAAAGCAATTTCCATGGTTGTGAATCCCAAAGATCGCTTACGTGTGGGTCGTGAATTACGTGGTTTGGGCGATTCTGCCCGTTTCTTGGACTATTACTCATTTTGGTGTCCGTGATTTCCACGATTGGCGATCTCGGGAGGCGTCTCGTGTCGATCATCAACACTTTCGCGGTTTTTGTCGATTCGACCATTTCATGGACTATTACTCACCGTTTTGGGGTCCCAGCGATTTCCATGGTTATCGAACCCCAAGGTGTGCTTACGTCTTGGTATTAAAGACTAGCGGTTTGGGCGATTCGTGTTTAATGAACTATTACTCATTGTTTTGGGGTCGGGTGATTTCCGATGAACCCGTGGTGCGTCTACATGTTGATCGTCTATACTCGCGGTTTGTTGTCGATTGACCCGTTTAGTGGTTATTAATCACCGTTTTGGGTCTCAGCGATTACCATGGTTGTCGAACTAGCGTGTGCTACGTGTTGGTCGTAAAGACTTCGCGATTTAGGCGATTCGCCCGTTTAGTGGACTATTACTCACTATTTTGGGGTCTCGGTGATTTCCATGATTAGCGAACCCGGAGTGCGTCTACGTGTCGGTCTTCAACACTTTCGCGGTTTTGTCATTCGGCCGTTTCATGGACTATTACTCACTGTTTGGGGTCCCAGCGATTTCCATGGTTGTGGAATCCCAAGGTGTGCTTACGTGTAGGTCGTCAAGACTACATGATTTGGGCGATTCTGGCCCGTTTCTTGAACTATTACTCGTTTTGGTGTCCGGTGATTTCCACGATTGGCGATCTCGGGGCGTCTACGTGTCGATCATCAACACTTTCGCGGTTTTGTCGATTCGACCCGTTTCATGGACTATTACTCACCGTTTTGGGGTCCCAGCGATTTCCATGGTTGTCGAACCCCAAGGTGTGCTTAGTCTTGGTCGTAAAGACTAGCGGTTTGGGCGATTCGGCCCGTTTCATGAACTATTACTCATTGTTTTGGGGTCGGGTGATTTCACGTTTGCGAACCCGAGGTGCGTCTACGTGTTGGTCATCTATACTTCGCGGTTGTTGTCGATTCGACCCGTTTAGTGGATTATTAATCACCGTTTTGGGGTCCCAGCGATTTCCATGGTTGTCGAACTAGCGTGTGCTTACGTGTTGGTCGTAAAGACTTCATGATTTAGGCGATTCGGCCCGTTTCTTGAACTATTACTCGGTTTTGGGGTCCCGAAGTGATTTGCACTATTGCGAACCCGGGATGCGTTTACATGTCGGTCATCAACACTCACAAGTTTGGCGGTTACGGTCGTTTAGTGCACCATTACTCACCGTTTTGGGGTCGGGCGATTTACGATTAACGATCCGGGATGCGTGTGCGTGTCCATCCTCAACACTCAAAGTTTTGGCCAATTCGACCCATTTCGTGAACTATTACTCACTGTTTTGGGGTCCGGCGATTTCTATAGTGGTTGAACCGAAGTGCGCTTACGTGTCGGTCATCAACACTTTCGCGGTTTTGGCGATTCGGCCCGTTTCATGGACTATTACTCACTGTTTTGGGGTCGGGTGATTTCCATGATTGCGAACCGGGTGCGTCTACGTGTCGGTCATCGACACTTCGCGGTTTTGTTGATTCGACCCGTTTCATGGACTATTACTCACCGTTTTGGGTCCCGGCGATTTCTATAGTAGTTGATACCCCAAATTGCGTCTTACGTGTGTCATCAACACTTCGCGTTTGGCGATTACGGCCCGTTTCATGGACTATTACTCACTTGTTTTGGGGTCGGGTGATTTCCACGATTAGCGAACCGAGGTGCGTCTCGTGTCGGTCATCAACTTCGGGTTTTGTTGATTCGACCCGTTTCATGGACTATTACTCACATTTTGGGGTCCGGCGATTTCTATAGTAGTTGAACCCCAAATTGCTCTTACGTGTCGGTCATCAACACTCG
Organism: Aegilops speltoides; assembly: GCA_021437245.1. Lineage (NCBI taxonomy): Eukaryota > Viridiplantae > Streptophyta > Magnoliopsida > Poales > Poaceae > Aegilops > Aegilops speltoides. Next base: position 7,911 of record JAHHZJ010008987.1, read on the forward strand.
CGGATTTGGCCGATTCTGGCCCATTTCATGGACTATTACTACTTTTGGGGTCGTTCCAGATTGCGAACCGGGTGCGTCTCGTGTCGGTCATCAACACTCGCGGTTTTTGTTGATTCGACCCGTTTCGTGGACTATTACTCACCGTTTTGGGTCCGGGTTTCAAGATTGGCCCCGTGCCCGGTTCTCAACCTTTCGGGTTTGTGAGGCCCTTTCATACTAACTGTTTTGGGGTCCCGTGGTTTCCCCAATGCCCGGGGGTCCTCGTGCATTTTTCCCGGGTTTTATTAACCCTTTGGGCATTTCCGTTTTGGGCCCGGGATTTCTTGTTGGCCCCAAACCTTCGGGGTATCAATCGCGGTTTTGGCATTTCGTTTTGGTTTTCAACATTTTGGGGTCCGGTGTTTCCTTTGGCGCCGGGCCTTTTTTCCACTCGGGTTTTGTGATTACCCGTTTTGGCTTAATCCCGTTTTGGCCCGGGGTTTTGGTTTAAAAGGGTTTGCTTACGTTTTGCAAACTTCCCGTTTGGGGTTCGGCCCGTTTTGGTTTATCCAGGGGTCCGGTGTTTCCAGATTAGGAAAGGGCGTTCCTGCGTCTTAACTTTCCGGTTTTTGAGGGTTTCGGATTTAACTTTTGGGGGGCGTTTCCAGGTTGTGGTCCCAATGGTTTGTCGTGACCCGTTTGGGCATTCTCCCTTTAACATTCCGGTTTTGGGCCCGGTGTTTACGTTGGGATTGGGGGCTACGTTTGGCATAACCGGTTTTTTTTTTTGGTATTCCACCGTTTTGGGGCCCAAGCGTTTCCTGGTTTCAACCCGGTGTGCTTACTTTGTAAAATACGGTTTGGGCCAAGGCCCGTTTCATGGTTTACCATTGTTTTGTGGTCGGGTGATTTCCAGTTGGCGAAGGCGTTCTTTGGACTATACTCCGGTTTTGGTTCCCGGTGGATTTTTCACTTTTTGGGGCCCGGGGTTTCCATGGTTGTCGAACCCCAAGGTTTCGGTTTTGTTTAAACCCGTTTGGGTCGGGCTTTCGGATAACCCGGTTTTGGGGTCATTTTCATAAAGGGGCATTTACATTCGGTAACATCTTTTTTTTTTTTTTTTTTTTTTTTTGTTTTGGGGTCCGGCGATTTCTAGTGGTTGAACCGAAAGTGCGCTTACGTGTGGGTCATCAACACTTTCGCGGTTTTGGCGATTCGGCCCGTTTCATGGACTATTACTCCTGTTTTGGGGTCGGGTGATTTCCATGATTGCGAACCGGTGCGTCTACGTGTCGGTCATCGACACTCGCGGTTTTGTTGATTCGACCCGTTTCATGGACTATTACTCACCGTTTTGGGTCCCGGCGATTTCTATAGTAGTTGAACCCCAAATTGCCTTACGTGTCGATCATCAACCTTGGTTTGGCGATTCTGGCCCGTTCATGGACTATTACTCACTTTTTGGGGTCGGGGTGATTTCCAGATTAGCGAACCGGGTGCGTCTACGTGTCGATCATCCAAACTGGGTTTTTGTTGATTGACCCGTTTCATGGACAATTACTCCATTTTGGGTCCGGCGATTTCTATAGTAGTTGAACCCCAAATTGCTCTTCGTGTCGGTCATCAACCTTTCGCGGTTGGCGATTCGGCCCATTCATGGACTATTACTAACGAACCGGGAATGCGTCTCGTGTCGATCATCAACTTTCGCGGTTTTTGTTGATTCGACCCGTTTAGTGGACTATTACTCACCGTTTTGGGCTCCGGCGATTTCTATAGTAGTTGAACCCAAAGTGCGCTTCGTTTGCATCATCAACACTTCATGGTTGTCGATTCGGCCCATTTCATGGACTATTACTAACTGTTTTGGGGTCCCAGTGGTTTCCACATTACGAACCCGGGTGCGTTCGTGTCGGTCATCAACACTCGCGGTTTTGTTGATTGACCCGTTTGTGGACTATTACTCACCGTTTTGGGCTCCCGGCGATTTCATAGTAGTTGAGCCCCAAAGTGCGCTTCGTGTCGGTCGTCAATACTCGCGTTTGGCGATTGGCGATTTCATGGATTATTACTAACTATTTTGGGGTCCGGGTGATTTCCATGATTGGCGAACCCGGTGCGTCTCGTGCTTGGTCATCAACTCGCGGTTTTATCGATTCGACCCGTTTCTGGACTATTAATCACCGTTTTGAAGTCCCAGCGGTTTTCATGGTTGTCGAATCCCAAGGTGTGCTTCGTGTTAATCGTCAAGACTTCGTTTGGGCGATTGCC
>JAHHZJ010008988.1:0-10752 GCA_021437245.1 Aegilops speltoides
GTTTAGCAAACTAAACTCTAGCGACTTTGAGAGAGAAATTAGGCGGCTAGTGACCGCTTTTCGTGTCGAAAAAAGGAGTGATAAATAATAATAAAACTTTGCAACGACTAAGAAGAAAAACACTTAGTATGAAACGGCTCAAATAAACATAAGAGCCCCCAAGTGACTTGGGTAAAAGTTGACTATATAATGTAAGGTGACATGTAGAATGCCTTCTAGCCAGATTGTAGATCGTTTGTCGTAGCGGACCTTTTCGCTTCAACCTCTGGACCCAATAGTCCGAAGTGTGTCCGAATACCCTCGCGGTTATAAAACCGGGGAATGCGTGGAGACCAGGCGTAGGGGTCATTAGTGCTTTATCAGACAAGTGCCCAACTAGTTATGTTATATTACATGGTTAGTAAGAAACATCTTCCAGGGAGAATAGTTCCGTTAGGGGTTCCTTTCCCTGGGAGGCATGCCCTAAAGTGCATGTCCGGTCTGCGAAAAGAGCAGAAAAACATCTGGGGGCATGTAAACAAATAGGTAAGAAATCATCTTTTAGTTCACCGACCGAGTATTCCCTTAAGAACGCTAGCTTTCGGCTTCACCCAGTCTGAGGTACACATCCGGCTGACCGGCAGTAACAATCGCAGAGGTGCTCCTTTACCACCTAGCCGAACAATCGGGAGCGTGGGGTAAGCACAGGAGCCAACAACCCAGCAGCCAAAACTTAAGTCATATCGATGCATATAATGGTGAATAAAAGGTACATGCGGAAGTGTGACACATGTGCTGGGCATAAAGTCCGTATTAATAAGCTTCTGTTAAAGAAGCCCCCAGGTATAATGAGCGCGAGTAGCGCGTCAAGTGTGTGCGAACAAAGTTCGGACAAGAAAAAAAATTACAAGCAACTTTTTTTCCAAAAAAGTATAATGCTTGGTCGAACCGAACACAAGTTAGAAATTTAAAACTTTGAGCATGAAGGCAACTTAGCTGGTTAATGTGTTCGGTATTGACGACGCGGTCCGAGCTTGATGCGGGACAAGGTCCCATCTCCCAAGCCGGTCCCGAGGTGGCGGAGCAAAGAGCTCGGCACGCCGAAGTGGTGACATAGCACGGTCGATGCAGACCGGCGGAGAGACGCCAAAGTCCCCGGATCATTTTCCTGTGCACAAAAAATAGTGCAAACGGGAGATAATAGCAATACTAATAAAAAATCGTTGCATATTGAATAATTTATGCAAAGTGAGTAATAAAAGAAATATGGCCTGGCGCCGAGGTCGATGTCGATGCAGGGTATCGGCGTGATGCGGTAAAGGCGTGGCAAAGCCTGAATTCACAGGTCGGTCCGTGCTACGGATGCGGCGTTCGCTGGACTATATACGAAGACTGACCGAACCATCATGCGACCGTCGTTAATACGGCCACCATTTGATAGACCTGCGAACATATGATGGACAAACCAGAATAATAATTCCTTGGGAAAAATAAACCCAAACAAGCAAAAAATATTAGGATTAATAGCACCTGGTTTATTTGTTGTAGCAATCCGAAGGAGGATGGTGCTAGCAAAGGTTGGCTTGTCGAGGCAAAGCCCTCGGTCCAGCTAATCGTGACGAAGCTGGTCGGCTAGTGACGCCGAAATGTCCGGAGTAGGTTGATGAAGGGATGATGAATCCTCCGGTCCAGCCGAGATGTCGAAGTAGTTCGGCGTGATGGACACCGGCTTGAAGGAGCAACAATGCGGCCCTGCCGATGCAGGTCGTGACGTGGTCAATGCTGGCTTGATGAAGCGACCGTGCGGCGATGCCGATATTCCCGCTCCGTGTAATCCGTGGGGCGGTGATGTTGATGATGATTTGTTCTTCGCAATGCCGGACTCTTGTTCGGCTTGCCGAGATGATGATCCGAAGAAGTTGAGCTCGGCTCAACAAAGTGACGACGTGTCTAGCGCAGGTCGGCAGCCGTGGAGCAATATTGCCGAACTGGTTTGACACCAGCAATGATGTTGAAGATCATGTTCAAAAGATCTTAAAGTTAGTGGGATGTGTTCGGGAATAATACACAATATCCCATACAAAACTTCCTTCAAAAAGGATGTCCGAAATCCCGTTCATAAAAAGATGAATCCGGGTCGGATTCGTTTTCTCGCAGAAAACAGATCTGAAAAGTGATGCACTAATCGGAAGGTTCCCGGAGTTTGGACGGTCGGATCGAGCTTAAATTTGGAGGGGTGGTAGATATAGGAATTCCGCAGCCGATCAACGGTTGCATCTTCCAAAGGACGTCCGAGCTAGAAGGTGGACACCATGCCCTAAACACATCCAAATTCCCGTCCAGATTTGACAGGGCTCCGGTATATCGTGGATTGCCAGAGATTCCTCCATCGGAACTCGACGAAATTTTCCAGGGTTGTTGTAGACTCAATTCCGCACAATTCCACCAAAGTGATCACCAAAGCGATACTCGAGGAGGTGGTGGCACCAGATACGAGTGCGCTGTCCAGAAAAACAACACAGTCGCTTGAGGGCAATGTTGACGTTGAGCCCCCGAGCTCCATGGATGATCCCTCCGTGATCTTGATAGAGACCGGAGTTGATGTTTGATGAAGGCCCTCGTCCGAACATGGTGATCCGAACACGGGACGCAATTCTTGGTCGAACCAAGGTGACCAGTCGAGCTGGTGACGAAGATGCCGAAGTCGCAGTTGATCTGCAGGCGAGCCATCGATCTTTTTGTCGACCACACAGTGGAACTCTCAATGAAAGCACCAATGTCGGTGTCAAAACCGGCGGATCTCGGATATGGGGTCCCGAACTGTGCGTCTAGGATCGATGGGTAACAGGAGACAAGGGACACGATGTTTTACCCAGGTTCGGGCCCTCTTGATGGAGGTAAATCCCTACGTCCTGCTTGATTAATATTGATGATATGGGTAGTACAACAGTAGATCTACCACGAGATCAGAGAGGCTAAACCCTAGAAGCTAGCCTATGGTATTGTTGTTGTATATTGTATGTTTTCTCTTATCGACTAGCCTGGCCTCGGTTTATATAATGCACCAGAGGCCTAGGATAACAAGAGTCCTAGCCGAATACGCCGGTGGGGGAGGAGTCCTTGTCTTGATCGCCAAGTCTTGTGGAATCTTCCTTGTATGCGGCACCTGTCCGGACTGGCCCATGAGTATACGGCCCTGGGGGTCCTCGGCCCAATCTAACCGATTGGGGGACGACGTGGTGAGTACCCCCTAGTCCAGGACACCGTCAATATGGTAAGCATTGTCCATTGCACATTGTGTACTAACCCATGGTCTATGTGAGAGTTCTATGTGGGGTTAGGTACGTGTCCATGGGCTTGCGTCAAGAGGAAGATATCACTCAACCCATGGAGAGGATGACATTTAGTGATGATCGTCATCAAGATTGCCATGTGCAAGTTCAAGTGGAGCATGACGAAGAGATCAAGTGCTTGTAGCTTGCCGTCCATTACGGTGTCAATGGACTTGTGAAGATGTGCCAAAGAGTGGCTCAACCATAGTGGAGTATGGGGGAGCAATCAACTAGTCTTCATCGAGCGAATGCAATCAAGAAAGGTGGTCCAACTTGAGGGAGTCAAGATCGTCATCATCTAGCTCAAGTGGACTTCATGCAAGGCAAAGGTTTTCCCTTGATAGGTTTTATATTTTACCGGTCTCATGGTGATAGTTTGGAGACCGGGTTATAGGATCTATAACCGTACTATCAAGGGGGGCTCTCAAGTGAGTAGCTTGACCGTATCGTTCGTCGAGAGCTCAAACCATTGCATCCTTGCATCATGTTTCTTGGTTCTTGTTTGGTTCTCTTTGTGAGTCTTAGAGCTTATGGTCATCTTTACGACAAGCGTGAGTTCATCGAAAACGGAGTGTGCATGCGTCTTCTATGATGTTTTCGGTGTTGGAGGTTTTACCGGTCTTTTCCGAGGAAGGGTTCTCACCATTTTCTTTTGGGCATTTTCTCATTTGCTTCTTATTGGTATTTCTATCAAGATTGTGTTAGCCCTTGTCGCTAGCTTTCCAACAAACTTGGTTTTGTCGAATTCAGAGTCCGTTTGCAGAAGTTGTGTCAGTTTTGGTGTTCTGAAAAGGCTGCATCGGTACTACCGCGGACAAGAGCGGAAGTAATTTTTTACTACCGCTTGGAGCAGTACTACCGCGGCTACTTCCGTGGCTACTTTCGCTCGGGACCAAAAACTCGTCACAAGTCCAGTGGTGGTAGGAACGGATGTAATTTTTTAGTACCGCTCGCAAGCTGTAGTACCGCTAACCTTAGCAGTAGTACCACTACCCCTAGCGGTAGTACCGTGAGGTCAAGCGGTACTACCGCTCCGACGGTTCTTTTGGCTTTTTTGCCTCCTCGCTGTTGTGTTTCAAAGGGCTACTACCGTCCTAGCGGTAGTACCGCTCCTTGGAGCGGTAGTACCGCTCGGTGCGGGCTGTGAGCATAACACAGTTGGATTTTCCCCTACCTATAAAAGGGGCGCCTCTTCCCCAATGAACCTTATCCCTTGAGCTCGTGTTCTTCCTCCATTGTTGACCTTCTTCGAGCTTGCTAACTCTCAATCCCTCCAATAATTCTTGCTAGTTCTTGAGGGAAAAGAGAGAGGAGCACTACTAGGGAAAACCCTAGCAGTAGCGCTGGTTTTGTGCTCACCAGTAGCGCGGGTCGGCGCGCTACTAATAAGGCGCTACAGCTATTGCTTAGCGATGTAGCGTGCCATACGCGCTACTGCTAGGACAAATAGCTGCAGCGTTTGTTCAGTACCACGCTACTGCTAAGGTAACTACTTGCAACGTGTTTTCTGTCCATCGCTACTAGTATTTTTTTTATTTTTTTTATTTTTAGTGTATTTATGCGCCATCGTACAAATATTGGTACAATACCAGTTATGAGGTTTACATCATTATGTCCATAACAGTGTGTCAAATGAAGGTGGATTAGTTTCAAGTGGAGGCAATATGTGGTGCATGTCAAAAGTATACTACTAATCCAAACTTGAACTAGTTTGGACTAGTAGTACTTTCGATGTGCACCACATGTTGCCTCCATGAATCTAATCCTTGACTAAGCTATTTAATCATCATCATAGTCATTACCACCAACAGTATTTATTTAATCACCACTAACACTAGCTAATAATAATCATCATAGTCATTACCACCAACACTAGCTATTTTATCATCATAGTAATAGTGTAGCACATCATCATCCTCAAACTCATTTCTAGCTAGCTAATCACTCCTGCTGCTCTCTCTTAGGTAAAATAACATAAAACATGTATAGATCTCCTCCTTGATCAAGCTGGAGCATGCAGATGAACCTGTCTCCTAATCGTGGGTAGCGCATCTGTTTGCTGCCCCCTAGTACTTCTCTGCGCTCCCCCATCACATATTTGGTCCAGTCTTGCACTATTAAGCATCCGTCGCTAATTTTGAATGCACTAAAATAATCTGTAGGATATCTTGGCTGTAAGCTGATAATACTCATGGTACCTTTAGTCTCGATCCCATAAGGCACAACATTCATCGGGAGTCCCTGTTGAAGAACATCGTATGGTAACATACTTAGCAATGAAGTTTAGCTTCAAAAATAATGTATGGAAAAGATGCACTGATGACAAATAGTAAAAATCTTACCATCCTTCCTAAATAGATGTGACCGTAGTTCATTACGAACACTATTGGTCGCACATTTTCAGTACTAACATTTCTAAATGCAGGAAGAAAATTTGTCTTGGCGATATCAAGATCCTCAAGCCATGAAACATAATGATTGAGCTCCTCATGAGTTGAGTTCAGCCCCAGGACGATATCACGGTCCTGTCTACAAAGCATTTGGACATGTTTGCTTGCACGAAATAAGTGACAATACAAATTAGTTGTCAACTATTTTGAATAAACAATATCAAAGACATAAATATGGTTGAGAAACTTACATAATGGTATAAGCTGGGCGTCGCACATTGACCGGATATCGGTATTACCTTCAATATCATCTTCCGGACGAATATCAAAGGTGATAACCATATCAGGCTCAAATGCATAAGTCTTGCATAGTGCTCGCCATGTTTTGCATTAGGTGTAGTCGTCTGAATTTTATAATTTTGCATGGAAAATATAACCATGCTCGGTCTTCAAGTAAACTTTTTTTTCCTCCGTACTATGACTGAAACCTATCTTATCTAATACAAAAACTCTTGCATGGCAGGGGATACGCTAGTAGAATAGTAAAAAAATATAAGTTGAAGCAAATGAAGCAGATGTCATGCTTAATTACGAAAAAAGACTTGTTGTTGTGACTTACTGTATCCACTTCGAAGTTCTCGTCCAGCTTGATGCTGAAGCGCCTATCATCATCTAGGAAGATTCCGTCGCACAGGTCGCGCTCGTCTTCGCAGTATTTGCAAATACCGAAATCCTTTTCGTCGTCAGACATTTCCTATGTTCATAGTTAAAACATTAATTGAAAATCGATCGAAGACAACTACCAAGATACTCAACACACAAATCCGGGGCACTCGATATTTCCTACATATTCTGGCACAAGTCATGCCAAAATTCACGGAAAAATCCGGCATGACCTTTGCTAAAATAGGACATATCGAGCGCTGAAATTTGCCGGAACGGAAATGAATCAACACTTTGGCAAAACATAGGCCACTCGAAGGTGTAACCTGCAAATAGGACCAGCCACTTGGATATTGAGCAACACAAGATATACATTTCAAAATATCTTATAGGACTCAAATTAGCATGCATTCAATAAGCAAAAGTAAATCATCTCATTCGTTCGTACGTCGTCGAATATTATCACTAATACATCACGAATAGTGTCATACATATAAGATCACTAATACAACTAAAACCCTAGCACACGACGGGTATCGGCGTGGGCGGTGGACACCCACAGAGAAGGAACCATCACGGGATCATAGCTCCAGTGAGATCCCGGAGAACCTGCGGTATTGGAGAGCGGCATGTGCTCCAGCGCAAATAAGTAACAGCGGACATCGCGTCCTCCTCCTCGACACGGTGGCGCACCACCTCTGCGGAGTCCTCGAGCCTCTGGATAAATCAACGGCCTGCGACCGCCACCAAAGAAGGTTGGTCAGCAGCAGGCTGGCTCCTCACCAACCTGCGCCCCGGTGAGTAGCGCCTCCAGTACCACCCAGCGGAGCCCAGTCCGGACATGGCCGATCTGGTCAAGCAGGTGTCGTCCTCCGCCCACTCGACGACGAGGATGCGGGATAGGCATCGTCCACATCGAGGCAGGAAAAATTGCTTTAACTAAAAAATAGAAACAAGTTCTTACTAACTAGTTCTATTAATTCAACTAGTTCTTACTAAAAATAAACTTACTATAAATAAAAATATTCTAGTACCTAATTAGTACCTAGTTATTACTAACTAATTAGTACTTAGGAACTACTGCCCTAATTACCATCTAATTTGATGAACCTATAGGGGTGGAAAGTGGTAGCGGATATTTCAATTATCCAACTATAAAGTGAAATAAGTGGTCAAATTTTACTCGTTTTATGATTCATCTTAGAAATTTGATTCGTTTTCACCCTTACATGAACCCTAACTCATTTGAGCCGCATCCGCATCCGATTTGTTTCGCTCTTACATGAACCCTAACTAATTTGATGCAACTAAAATATAAAAAACCCTAGGCGGAGGTATGGGAGAGGGAGGAGGGCGTGCTCACCTCAGGTGCCTGCTGACGAGGAGGCAGGCGGCGTCGAGGTCGAGGTCGGGCTCGAGGCGCGCCATGAGATGGCGGCGGCGTCGAGGTCGAGGTCGAGCGGCGTCAGGCGGCGTTGAGGTCGAGGCGAGGCGACGTTGAATCTGGGCTCGAGGCGTGAGGTGCGGATAGCCTTGGCGGCCGGGCGAGCGATGGCGGCGAGTGGAGAGTTGGATTTGGGAAAGTGGTCGCGTGGGAAGGGCGAACCACGTGGTTAAGTCGAAGTAGCGATGGGCGTTTGAGAAAAGCTGCTGCTATCTTAGCTTCTGGCGCGTTACGTGATACACGCCATCTGCTACTCCTTTCTCTTTTTCCCCTTTTAAATTTAGTTTTCTTCACATTTTATTTTTTTCCTTTCACCTTATTATATTTCTTTCATTTTCAATTACCTTTCAATTTTCTTTCCATTTAATTTTATAACCTTTAGCAGTAGCGACTTTATATTAAAATGCGCTGCTACAAATAAAGTAGCGGTAGCGCGGTTCGTCATAGATCGCTACTACTATGTGTAGTCTATCGGCTAAGCCTTGGGAATTTTAGTAGTAACGTGTTTACAGCAAGACGCGCTACTGCTAGATCTTTATCTGCAGCGCGGTTTCCTCAGGCGCGCTACTGCTAATTAGCACCAGCGTGCTTTTTTGACCCATGCTACTGCTAAAGTTCTGTGTATAAGGATTTCCCTAGTAGTGGAGATCTAGATCCACGTTTCCACCAATCACTTTCTCCTCTAAGTGAGGGGAACCCCTTGGATCTAGATCTTGGAGTTCTTCGTGTTCTTCTTTCGTTCTTCCTCTCATTTTCCTCCCTAGCATTAGTTGCTTTGGTGGGATTTGGGAGAGAAGGACTTGGGCACCCTGTGTGCCCTTGCCATTGCATTTGGTGCATCGGTTTGAGTTCGCCACGGTGATACGTGGAAGTGAAGTTTGAGAAGCTTATTACTCTTGGGTGTTTGGGCACCCTAGAGCTTGTTCCTCTTGGGTGCCTTGGCGCCCTAGATGGTTGATGGTGTTCGGAGCTCAATCATTGTGGTGTAAAGCTCTGGGCAAGCGTCGGGGTCTCCAATTAGATTGTGGAGATCACCCCGAGCAATTTGACGGGTTCCGGTGACCGCCCCCATGGGTTGCCAAAGTGTACGGGTTCGGTGACCGCCCCCAAGGGTTGCCATTTGTACGGGTTTGGTGACCGCCCTCAAGGGTCCCTTAGTGGAATCACGGCATCTTGCATTGTGCCAGGGCGTGAGGAGATTACGGTGGCCCTAGCGGCTTCTTGGGAAGAATTGTGCCTCCACACCGCTCCAAATGGAGATTAGCATCCGCAAGGGTGTGAACTTCGGGATACATCATCGTCTCCGCGTGCCTCGGTTATCTCTTACCCGAGCCCTTTACTTATGCACTTTACTTTGTGATAGCCATATTGTATCTTTGTCATATATCTTGCTATCACATAGTTGCTTATCTTGCTTAGCATAAGTTGTTGGTGCACATAGGTGAGCCTAGTTGTTTTAGGTTTTATGCTTGACAAATTAACCGCTAGGTTTATTCCGCATTTGTTCAAGCCTAAACCGTAATTATTTTAAAGTGCCTATTCAACCCCCCCCCCCCCCAGGCGACATCCTCGATCTTTCAACAATGCTCCCCAAGAAGCCACTAGGGCCACCGTATTCTCCTCACGCCCTCACACAATGCGAGATGTCGTGATTCCACTATTGGTGCCCTTGAAGGCGGCGACCGAACCTTTACAAACAAGGTTGGGGTTATCTCCACAACTTAATTGGAGGCTCCCAACGACACCACGAAGCTTCACCACAATGGACTATGGCTCCGCGGTGACCTCAACCGTCTAGGGTGCTCAAACACCCAAGAGTAACAAGATCCGCTAGGGATTAGTGGGGGAATCAAATTTCTCTTGGTGGAAGTGTAGATCGGGGTCTTCTCAACCTATCCCGAGCAAATCAACAAGTTTGATTGGCTAGGAAGAGAGATCGGGCGAAAATGAAGCTTGGAGCAATAATGGAGCTTTTGGGGGAAGAGGTAGGTCAACTTTGGGGAAGAAGACCCCTTTATATAGTAAGGGGAACAATCCAACCGTTACCCCCCAAGCAGCCCCGCAGAGAGCGGTACTACCGTCCCACCTAGCGGTACTGCCGCGCACATGAGGGAAGCAAGGTCTTCGACCCAGAGCGGTGTTGACACCAGATTTTGGCACAATCAAGAACTTAATTAATATGTCCTCAAATGAAGAAGTGATCTACATAAAAAAGTTCCGTGTTGTCGATATAAACATCTTTGAAGTTTGAGTCATCACCATCCGATCTCATCTCGAAGGCCGAAGTTGTGTTTGAAACACTGAGATTTTGTATTCAAAACACTATTCGGCTCATTACGCCCTCAAGATGGCCTCTGATGGAAAAAGTTACAACTGCAAAGTTCTTCGTCTCGTCGAAACGATCGATTTTGATATAAAAATCGTTTAAATCCGAGTTCGTATGCAAAAGTTAGAGCCATCGGAATGTAGCCCTGCCAGGAGGCGAAGTGTGGCGCGCCCCACCGACGCCATGTCGATGGGTAGCGCGAGGGACAGATGTTTTGCGTCACAGTCTGTTTTGCGCGAGCTATTTGACCCTCAAGATGACCTCTGATAAAAAATCGTTCAACATGAAAGTTTTTCGTCTCGTCGAAACGGTCAAGATTGCTTTTGGACTCGTTTCCATCCGAGGCCGTTTACTGCCTCAAACATGACCCGCAAGGTGCAGCCAGGTTGTAAACCGAACCGTTTTGGAAAGTTCGGATAAAACCAGTCCGAATTTGGCAGGGTTTTGGACGTGAATTGATGCAATTTTATTGTAAGGAAAGTCTAGATGAATCCTTTTCTTGTACGGGAAGTCCAGCCGCCTCTTATATATGTTGGGGGTGACGGCCGATTGAACAACACACAATCGCAAACACATCTACAGCTTTTTCATCTCGTCTTGTCCTCCCTCGTTCTTGCT
>JAHHZJ010008989.1:0-20955 GCA_021437245.1 Aegilops speltoides
GAGTCGGTGGCGACCGGGAGAAGGCGAGTCGGCCAATGAAAACCGGGCCGAGTCGAGGATGGCGACTTCTGGAGCAAACCCGACTCTGGGTTTCGCGACCTTGAGGGCCGACTATGGAATCGACCCAGCGACCTTTCTCGAACCCGATGCAGACAGTCTGACGCGGCGTGGCCGTTCCAGCCGGCCGAGAATTGAGCATAGCCTCTGATGAGCACGTATCATTTGGAAGATCTCTGGTGAGCCTTGGCTTTTGTTGCCGTGCTCTCCCTGACCAGTCGCCAGTCTGGCGAGCCTTGTGCCCTGGCGCCAGCGGCTTTGTACGACCGCAGATCGGGGCCCCTTGTCGATTGGGAGAATAGAAGGCGGCCGAGGCGTTTGAATTACGACCTGTGGGGAGTCGGCCTCCCGAAGTCAACCGCCCCCTGGCCGGGGCCCGCAAGCCATAAGCAGATTGGACGGGGGATGGCGGTGATGATCCGCTGCGAATGGCGATGCACTGTTCCCGCGACCCCATGACCCGGCCTGCGTCATCAAGGCGTCGCCACGGTTACTCGGCCTGTCCATGGGGCCCATATTGGCCATGACCCAGGCACCGGCGAGGAAGGCGGCTTTGAGAGGCAGAGCGGCTGAGGGCCACGCTTGTCAGATTACTCTTGTACCCCAGAATGGGCCTATCTCAAACCACAGGGCACCCATACAAAGAGTTCGACACAGGATAGGTTTTAGACACATATAGTAGAGAAGGATAGAGCCAGCCTTGCTCCCTCTGCCTCCCAAAACATCTCAAGGAGCACCTTTGTATTATCATCCACTTAGTGATCATCACGGAGACCCATGAGAAGCGGCGATGAGGTGTTATCTCCCGGAGAGCCCAGCTGGGTAAGATTAGGCCGGCGTGCATGCTTGCGCCTCATCCCGTTCCGAACCTGGCGATGTTCTCTCCCCCCCACCATGATAAGCCACGGTTGGCATATATCGCATCAACCCCGAACAGCAGCAAACATAATACGTAATGTGAATACGCAGACAAACATATAGTCACTAGTATGCCTCTACTTGACTAGCTCGATAATCAAAGATGGTTATGTTTCCTAACCATAGACATGTGTTGTCATTTGATTAAATGGGATCACATCATTAGGGAGAATGATGTGATTGACATGACCCATCCGTTAGCAGCACTTGATCGTTTAAGTATTCGCTATTGCTTCCTTCATGACTTATACATGTTCACTGTAACTATGAAGGTGTGTAACTCCCGTTCTGGGAGGAACACTTTGGGTACTACCAAGCGTCTGCGCGTAACTAGGTGATTATAAAGAAGTACTTCTGGTGTTTCCGAGAGGTACATGTTGAGTTGGCATAATTAGAGATTAGGATTCTCCTCCGATTAGTAGGAGGGTATCTCTGGGCCCTCTCGGTAATACTCATCACCCTAAGCCTTGCAAGCATGTAACTAATGAGTTAGTTATGAGATGGCGTATTGAGCGAGAGCGAGTAAAGACTTACGATGCGAAGATTGAACTAGGTATTGGATACACGGCGATCAAATCTCGGGTAAGTAACTATATCTACGATGACAAAGGGAACACGTATGTTGTTGTCGCGGTTTGACCGATAAAGATCTTAAGTAGAATATGTGTAGGAACCAATATGGGCATCCAGGTCCCGCTATTGGTTATTGACCCGAAGACATGTCTCGAGTCATGTCTACATAGTTCTCGAACTGTAGAGTCCACTTTTGCTTAAGGTTTCGATGTGAGTTATATTATGAGTTTATGTATTTTGATGTACAGAAGGTTGTTAAGAGTCCGGATGTGATCACGGACATGAGGAGTCTCGAAATGGTCGAGACATAAAGATTGATATATTGGGCGGATATATTTGGACACGGAAAGGTTCGGGAGAGTTTGGGAATATCTTAGGAGCTAGGGGAGGTTACGGAACCCCAGGTAAGTATATAGGCCTTATTGGGCCCTATTGGAAGGAAGGAGAAGGGAGCAAGGAGGGCGCCCCCAAGCCCAAATCCGGGTGGGAGGGGCGGCCCCCTTTCCCCTCTCCTTCCCCTCTTCCTTCCTACTACTAGTACTCCTTCCTTCCCCCTCCAACTTGGATTAGGAAAAGGAGAAACCTACTTGGAGTAGGTTTCCCCCTCCCTCAGCAGCGCCCCCCTTGGGCGGCCACCTCCCTCCTCCTCCTATATATCACAGGGGTGGGGGCACCCTAACACACAAGTTGATCATTGAGATCGTTCCTTAGCAGTGTCAGTGCCCCCTCCACGATATTACCTCGATCGATTGTGGCGGTGCTTAGGCGAAGCCTGCGGTGCGGAGAACATCAAGATCGTCACCACACCGTCGTCTTGACGGAACTCCCCCTGCGCCTCTATTTGGATCGGAGATCGAGAGGTGCGTCATCGAGCTTTATGCGTGTGTCAAGAACTCGAGAGGTGCGAATGCATGGTGCTTGGATCGGTTGAACAGGGAAGGCGTCGACTACTTCCTCGTTGTGTCAGCCGCTTCCCACTTTGGTTCACGGTGCGTAGACACCTTTCTCCCCTCTCGTTGCTATGCATCACCATGATCTTGCGTGTGCGTAGGAATTTTTGAAAAGTACTACGTTCCCCAACAATAGACACACAAGTTGATCTTCATGATCGTTCCTTAGCGCGTGATGCCCCCCCTCCACCATATTCCACCTTGGTCATATCATATGGCGGTGCTTGGCGAAGTCCTGCGTTGATAGAACATCATCATCGTCACTACATGCCGTCATCTTGTGGAACTCATCCCGACACCTGTTTGGATCGAGCCAGGATGGTCATCGAGCTGAGCGTGTGCTGAACTTCAGGGAGTGCGTGCGTTCGGTTACTTGGATCGGTCCGATCGTGAAGGCGTCACGACTACATCAGCAGCGTTGTCGCCGCGCTTCCTTTTTGGTCTACAAGGAATGCGTGGATAACCACTCCCTCTCGTTGCTATACCATCACCATGATCTTGCGTGTGCGTAGGAATTTTTGAAATTTCTCGTTCCTTGCTGATGGCATCGAGACTAGGTTTTATCGTTGATGTTATATGCACAAGTAGAACACAAGTGAGTTGTGGGCGATACAAGTCATCTTGCTTATCGGCATGTCATACTTTGGTTGGCGGTGTGTGAGATGAAGCGGCCGGACCGACATTACGTCGCAGCTGGCGAGACTAGTTTCACCGTTCACGAGCACTTTCGTGCTTAAAGGTGTGCTGGCAGGTGTCTGTCTCTCTCACTTTAGTTGAACGAGGTGTGGCTCGCCGGTCCTTCGAAGGTTAAACAGCACTAACAGCGAACTATCGTTGTGGTTTTGATCACGTGAGGTAAACGGTTCTTGCTAAGCCCGTAGCAGCCACGTAAAATTTTTGCAACAACAAAGTAGAGGGCGTCTAACTTGTTTTTGCGGGGCATGTTGTGATGTGATATGGTCAAGACGTGATGCTATATTTTATTGTATGAGATGATCATGTTTTGTAACGAAGTTATCGACGCTGGCGGAAGCCATATGGTTGTAAACTTTATTGTATGAAATACAAGCATACATAATTGCTTTACTTTATCACTAGCGGTAGCGATAGTCGTAGAAAGCAATAGATGGCATAACGACAATGATGCTCTACGATGGAGATCAAGGTGTCGCAGCGGTGGCGATGGTGATCACGGCGGTGCTTTGGAGATGGAATCACAAGCACAAGATGATGATGGCCATATCATATCACTTATATTGATTGCATGTGATGTTTATCCTTTATGCATCTTATCTTGCTTTGATCGATGGTAGCATTTAAGATGACCTCTCACTAAAATTATCAAGAAGTGTTCTCCCTGGTATGCACCGTTGCCAAAGTTCATCGTGCCCAAACACCACGTGATGATCGGGTGTGATAAGCTCTCGTCCATCTACAAGCGGGTGCAAGCCAGTTTTGCTACCGCGGAATACTCGAGTTAAACTTGGCGAGCCTAGCATGTAGCGATATGGCCTCGGAACACGGAGACCAAAAGGTCGGCGTGAATCATATAGTAGAATATGATCAACATAGTGATGTTCACCATTGAAAACTACTCCATCTCACGTGATGATACGGTTATGGTTTAGTTGATTTGGATCAAATGATCACTTAGATGACTAGAGATGTCCGTCTAAGTGGGAGTTCTTAAATAATATGATTAATTGAACTTAAATTTATCATGAACTTAGTACTGATAGTATTTTGCTTGTCTATGTTTGTTTGTAGATAGATGGCTCGTCTTTGTTGTTCCGTTGAATTTTAATCGTTCCTTGAGAAAGCAAAGTTGAAAGATGATGGTAGCAATTACGCGAATTGGGTCATGTTTGAGGATTATCCTCATTTACTGCCTGAGAAAATTCGTCCTGGAAGCAGCTGCTGGGTGCGAACTGCTTCTTTGATCTGGCCCAACGGCGTTAAACGCGTCAGGTAGAGCAAAGTGATGACTACTCTATAGTTCGATGTGCCATGCTTTACGGCTTAAGCAAGACCTTCAACGGCGTTTTGAGCGTCATGGAGCATATGAGGATGTTCCAGGAGTTGAAGTTAATATTTCAAGCAAATGCCGGGATTGAGAGATATGAAGTCTCCAATAAGTTCTCTGATGCAAGATGGAGAGAATAGTTACGTCGGTGAGCATATACTCAAAATATGCGGGTATAATAATCACTTGATTCAGCTGGGGAGTTAATCTTCAGGATGATAGTGTCATTGATGAAATTCTCAATCAACGCCACCAAGCTACAAGAGCTTTGTGATGAACTATAATATGCAAGGGATGAACAAGACTATTCGAGCTCTTACATGATGCTAAAGCTGCGGAGGTAGAAATCAGAAGGAGCATCAAGTGTTGATGGTCAACAAGACCACTAGTTTCAAGAAAAGGGCAAAGGGAAGAGGGAACTTCAAGAAGAACATCAAGCAAGTTCTTGCTCAAGAGAAGAAACCCAAATGCGTACCTAAGCACAGGCCAGTGCTTCTCTTGCAAGCGGTGGTCCTTTGAGCGGAACTGCCCCAAGTATTTGGCGGATAAGAAGGATGGCAAAGTAAACAAGGTATATGTGATATACATGTTATTGATGTGTACCTAACTAGAGCTCGTAGTAGCTTTTGGGTATTTGATCTTGGTTACATTGCTAATATTTGCAACTCGAAGCGAGGGACTGGAATAAGCGAGCAGCGGCCAGGGCGAGGTGACGATGCTGGCGTGGGAAAGCGGTTCCAAAGTCGATGTGATCGCGGTCGACACGCTACCTCTACATCTACCTTGGGATTAGTTTTAGACCTGAATAATTGTTATTTGGTGCGGCGTTGAGCATGAACATTATATCTGGATCTTGTTTGATCTGAGGCGGTTATTCATTTAAATCGAGAGAATAATGGTTGTTCTATTTATATGAGTAATATCTTTTATGGTCATGCACCCTTGAAGAGTGGTCTATTTTATTGAATCTCGATAGTAGTGATACACATATTCATAGTGTTGAAACCAAAAGATGCTGAGTTGATAATGATAGTGCAACTTATTTGTAGCACTGCCGTTTGGGTCATATCGATTGTAAAAGCATGAAGAAACTCCATCTTGATGGACTTTTGGAATCACTTGATTATGAATCACTTGGTACTTGCGAACCGTGCCTTATGGGCAAGATGACTAAAGCGCCGTTCTCGGAACTATGGGCGAACAAGCGATTTGTTGGAAATCATACATCTTGATGTTTGTGGTCCAATGAATGTTGAGGCTCATGGCGGATATCGTTATTTTCTCACCTTCACGGATGATTTAAGCGAGATATGGGTATATCTACTTAATGAAACACAAGTCTGAAACATTTGAAAAGTTCAAAGAATTTGAGTGAAGTGGAAAATCATCGTAACAAGAAAATAAAGTTTCTACGATCTGATCATGGAGGAGAATATTTGAGTTCTGAGTTTGGTCTACACTTGAAACAATGTGGAATAGTTTGCAACTCCGCCACAGAACACCACAGCGAAATGGTGTGTCGAGCGTCGTAATCGTACTTTACTTGATATGGTGCGATCTATGATGTCTCTTCTTGATTTACCGCATGCTCGTTTTGGGGTTATGCTTTAGAGGCGGCGCATTCACGTTAAATAGGGCACCATCAAAATCCGTTGAGGCGGCGCCTTATGAATTGTGGTTTGGCAAGAAACCAAAGTTGTCGTTTCTTAAAGTTTGGGGCTGCGATGCTTATGTGAAGAAACTTCAACGGATAGCTCGAACCCAAATCGAGAAATGTGTCTTCATAGGATACCCAAAGAGACTATTGGGTACACCTTCTATCACAGATCGAAGGCAAGACATTACGTTGCTAAGAATGGATCCTTTCTAGAAAGGAGTTTCTCTCGAAAGAAGTGAGTGGGAGGAAAGTAGAACTTGATGAGATAAGCTGTATCTACTCCCTTATTGGAAAGTAGTTCATCACGAGAAGCGGTTCTGTGACAACTACACCAATTAGTGAGAAGCTAATGATAATGATCATGAAACTTGAGATCAAGTTTCTCTTGAACCTCGTGGGTCTACGAGTAAGATCCGCACCGGTGTGATGCGGTAATCCTATTACGTAAGTCATGTTACTTGACCATGATGAACCTACGAACTATGAGGGCGATGATGAGCCGATTCCATAAAATGGCTAGAAGCCATGAAATGCGAGATGGGATCCATGTATGAAAACAAAGTGTGGACTTTGGTTGACTTGCCCGATGATCGGCAAGCCATTGAGAATAAATGGATTTTTAAGAAGAAGTGGCGGCGATGGTAATGTAGCGTCTATAAAGCTCGACTTGTTGCAAAGGTTTTCGACAAGTTCAAGGGGTTGACTACGATGAGACTTTCTCACCCGTGGCGATGCTTAAATCTGTCCGAATCATGTTAGCTATTGCTGCATTTCATGATTATGAAATTTGGCAAATGGATGTCAAGACTGCATTCTTGAATGGATTTCTAGAAGAAGAGTTGTATATGATGCAGCGGAAGGTTTGTTGATCAAAAGGTGCTAACAAAGTGTGCAAGCTCCAGCGTTCCATTTATGGTGGTGCAAGCATCTGGGAGTTGGAATAAGCGCTTTGATAGTGTGATCAAAGCATATGGTTTTATCTGAGACTTTTGGAGAAGCTTTGTATTTACAAGAAAGTGAGTGGGAGCTACTGTGGCATTTCTAATTTTATATGTAGATGACATATTATTAATTGGAAATGATATAGAATTCTGGATAGCATAAAGGGATACTTGAATAAAAGTTTTCAATGAAAGACCTCGGTGAAGCTGCTTACATATTGGGCATCAAGATCTATAGAGATAGATCAAGGCGCTTAATAGGACTTTCACAAAGCACATACCTTGACAAAATTTTGAAAAAGTTCAAAATGGATCGAGGAAAGAAAGGATTCTTGCACGTGCTACAAGGTGTGAAGTTGAGTCAAACTCAATGCCCGACCACAATGAGAAGATAGAGAAAATGAAAAATGTTCCTATGCTTCCGACCATAGGCTCTATCATGTATGCAATCTTGTGTACAGACAGGCGTATGCTTAGCAATAAGCTTGGCGAGGAAGGTACCAAAGTAATCGAGGAGTGGATCACTGGACAGCGGTCGAGAACATCTGAAATACGAAAGGACTAAGGATATGTTTCTCGTATATGGAGGTGACAAAGAGCTGGTCGTAAATGGTTACGTCGATGCAAGCTTTGACCTTGATCAGGACGATTCTAAATACGCAAACCCGGATCGTGTTTTTATTAAGCAGTGGAGCTGTAAGTTAGTGCGATTCTAAACAAAGCGTCGTGGCGGGATCTACATGTGAGCGGAGTACATAGCTGCTTGGAAGCATCAAATGAAGAAATGCGGATGAAGGAGTTCATTTCGATCTAGGTGTCATACCTAGTGCATCGGGACCAATGAAGATCTTACTGTGACAATCTTGGTGCAATTGCCTTGGCAAAGGAATCCAGATTTCACAAGAGGACCAAGCACATCGAGGGCGCTTCAATTCCATTAGGGACCAAGTCCAAGTGGGAGACATAGAGATTTGCAAGATACATACGGATCTGAATGTTGCGAGACCCGTTGACTAAGCCTCTCTCACGAGCAAAACATGATCAGCACCAAGACTCCATGGGTGTTAGAATCATTACTATGTAATCTAGATTATTGACTCTAGTGCAAGTGGGAGGCTGAAGGAAATATGCCCTAGAGGCAATAATAAAGTTATTATTTATTTCCTCATATCATGATAAATGTTTATTATTCATGCTAGAATTGTATTAGCAGGAAACATGATACATGTGTGAATACATAGACAAACATATAGTCACTAGTATGCCTCTACTTGACTAGCTCATTAATCAAAGATGGTTATGTTTCCTAACCATAGACATGTGTTGTCATTTGATTAATGGGATCACATCATTAGGAGAATGATGTGATTGACATGACCCATTCCGTTAGCCTAGCACTTGATGCGTTTAGTATATTGCTATTGCTTTCTTCATGACTTATACAAAGTTCTTTGCAACTATGAGATTATACAACTCCGTTCTTGGAAGAACACTTTGTGTGCTACCAAGCGTCTAGCATAAGCTGGGTGATTATAAAGGTGCTCTCTGGTGTTTAGAAGGTACATGTTGGGTTGGCATAATTGAGATTAGGTTTGTCACTCCGATTAGCCGGAGGAGGTATCTCTGGGCCCTCTCGGTAATGCTCATCACCTAAGCCTTGCAAGCATTGTAACTAATGAGTTAGTTATAAGATGATGTATTACGGAGCAGAGTAAGAGACTTGCGGTAATGAGATTGAACTAGGTATTGGATACAAGCGATCAAATCTCGGGCAAGTAACATACCGATGACAAAGGAACAACGTATGTTGTTATGCGGTTTGACCGATAAAGATCTTACGTAGAATATGTAGGAACCAATATGGGCATCAGGTCCGCTATTGGTTATTGACCGAGAATGGTTCTAGGTCATGTCTACATAGTTCTCGAACCGTAAGTCATACGCTTAACGTTACGATGGCGGTTTATTATGAGTTTATAAGTTTTGATGTACGAAGTTTGTTGAGTCCGGATGTGATCACGGACATGATGAGGAGTCTCGAAATGGTGAGACATAAAGATTGATATATTGGGCGACTATATTCGGACACGGAAGTGTTCGGGTGATTTGGAGAAAACCCGAATCTTGGGAGGTTCTGGAACCCCGGGAAGTAATTGGGCCTTAGTGGGCTGAGGGAGAGAGAGGCAGCAGCCGGGAGGTGGCGCCCCTCCCAAGGGGAGTCAGGGTGGACTAGGGGAGGCGCGGCCCCTCCCTCTCCTCTCCCTCTTTCCTTCCCCTTCCTCCTTCCTAGTTGGACTAGGAAGAGTCCTACTCCCACTAGGAGGAGGACTCCCCTCCTTGGCGCGCCCCAGGGCTGGTGGCCTCCCCTGCTCCTTTATATCACTGAGGAGGGGCACCCATAGACACACAAGTTGATCTGTGATGGTTCCTTGGCCGTGTGGTGCCCCCTCCACCATATTCCACCTCGGTCATATCGTGGCGGAGTTTAGGCGAAGCCCTGCGTCGATAGAACATCATCATCGTCCTGCCTTGTCGTCTTGCGGAACTCATCCCGAGCATCCTGCTGGATGGTGGGGGATCGTCATCGAGCTGAGCGTGTGCTGAACTTCGGAGGTGCCGTGCGTTCGGTGCTTGGATCGGTCGGATCGTGAAGGCGTCTGACTACATCAACGCGTTGTCATAATGCTTCCGCTTTTGGTCTCGAGAGTGCGTGGACAACCTCTCCCTCTCGTTGCTATACCATCACCATGATCTTGCGTGTGCGTAGGAATTTTTTGAAATTACTCGTTCCCCAACACTCGGACCATTCCGGAACTCCTCGTGACGTCACGGGATCTCATTCGGGACTCGAACAACTTTCGGTTTGCTGCATACTAATATCTCTACAACCCTAAGCGTCACGAACCTTAAGTGTATGTAGACCACTAGTAGAAAAAGGTCAAAACGTGCAGCACATTAGTGCGGTTTGTATTAGAGCGGCACTAATGTATACAGATGTGCGGTTCAACGGCTGGCAGAGCTACTCTCATTAGTGCCGGTTCATGGCTAACCTTTAGCACCGGTTAGTGCCCTGAACAGTACTAATGAGGTGGTGGCAGGATGTTGTCGTCGTGAGGCCCCTCCGGCACCTTTAGTACCGGTTAGGTGCCGCGACAGGGTACTAAAATCCTCACATCTAAACCCTTAAATCCGGCTCGCTCTGTTCTCGCCCCTTTCCCTCTCCTCTCCTCTCTGTTCTTCCTCTTCTCCCCTCGAGCTCATCACACATTTGCCCAAAATTTGTCCAAGATTTGAAGAGCCCCATCCATTCAAGTGATCACAAGGTTAGCAACTTTGTCCTTTCATCTCTCATTGCTAGATTAGCTCTTGCAATGCTTTATATAGTTACTAATTTGTGAGTTTAGTAATTTGGGAGGAAATATATATATATGCTAGTATTTGATTTATATGCAATCTGAGGTCAAAAATAACACTTAGTTTGCATATGTAGGTGTAGTTTACTTAGTGCCTTCTAAATCTCCGTCGTAACCACCGTCGATCGCCACTTACGATCCCCGTCATGGCACACCTTGTGGTGAGCCTCTTGTTCATGAAATTTTATAAAAAAATTGATGTTTGTGTGATTTGGATATATAGTTAATCATGTAATAATTATCTTACCCGTCGTTGTTTGTTATACATAGTGCCATGGTTTTGATATCCGTCCCGTTGGCCCTCGTCCTTGTTATGATTAGGATGTGGTATATTCTCTTTTAAAACTATTTGTTGCATTTAGATGTTTATGACAAATTATGCCGATCAAGTTGACATAGATATTTTTTATCTAGGAGGTATGTGAACCAGAAATTCCAACCGACCCTATTGTCGAGAGGTTAAATTTAGTTGAAGAAAGAAGCGAGTACTTGAAAGAAAATTGAAAATAATTGAGGGAGAAGATGGAATTGGAGTTGCATGTTGCCGATGTAAATCGATGATCACAAGATCAAGATGGAGAAAATAAACTTGAAGAATAGAAAGATTAGAAAATATGCCATCGATAGTGAGGCTTGGTATCATTATCTTTGTTGGATCAATTGTTACCTTAGTTGCAATCTTGATCGCATTTGTTGTTGCATTTAAATGCTTTAGCTAGAGAGTTATTTGTTTGTTGCATTTAAGTCTGTATGAACTTTATGTATGAACTTGTATTAATTTGGTCTATTCGATTGTTGTGTAATGAAGATGGCTAGGCAATGGATATGCGATTACCGATGCTCTCCCAGTTCATTGAGGGCATGCATACTTTTACGCTTCTCGGTGAATTTGAAACAAAAGCAGGCGGATGGTTTTATGCCTTGTCCATGTCTTTGGCTGTAGAATAGTCCTTGAGGAGTCACGGACTAGGGGTGTCAGGACAGCTAGACTATCATTATCCGCGGGACTCCAGACTACGAAGATACAAGATTGAAGACTCCGTCCCGTGTCAGGATGGGACTTTCCTTGGCGTGCAAAGGCAAGCTTGGCATCTGGATATGTAGATCTCTACCTACCATTGTAACCGACGACTAGTAACCCTAGCCTCCTCGGGTGTCTATATAAGCGGGGAGGGCTTTAGTCAATAGGACAATATACGTCTAACAATAATCATACCATAGGCTAGCTTCTGGGGTTTAGCCTCCTTGATCTCGTGGTAGATCCACTCTTGTACTACCCATATCATCAATATTAATCAAGCGGGGCGTGGTGTTTTTACCTCCATCAAGAGGGCACGAACACAGGTAAAAACATCGTGTCCCTCGTCTCTGTTACCATCTCGCTAAGAGCGCGCTGATTCGGGACCCCCTACCGAGAGATCCGCGGTTTGACACCGACATTGGTGCTTTCATTGAGAGTTCCTGCGTAGTGCGTCACCGATGAAGCGATGGCATCTTCAACCAACAACGTTGTCGGGGTGAAGACTTTTCTCCCGGGCGAGATCTTAAATATTCGGCTGGCCGCCTTGCGAACTAATTCACTTGGCCGTGCAGAGGCAGATCGAAAGCTACACCTGGCACGTCGGGTCAGATTTGGAAGCCTAAACTTCACTGCAGATGTCGCGGAGACTTGATCTTGACGGACTCGAGCCTGACCAGCGCGCCGCCTTTGTGGCAGCGGGCATGATCTGGCTACTGCCGCCGAACAATGCCTTGGTGGCGCTGCGGAACCGCTTCGGCCGCTAGTCCGGAGCCGATCGCCCGGATCGAAGGCGGTGGATGAAGCGCGCCGACAGAACTTCAACATCCCGCAGCGATGGGAGGGGCACTAATCTTGTCCCTGCGAAACTTCGTGATTCCGGTATACGGACTCCTTGCGGGACTCCGAACCTCCCGCGCCCCCTGTCGATCCGGATTAGGCGCGGTTATAAATTCACATACGGACATCTTCAATACTGTTTTGGCGATATCCTGAATTCACTAAAGCATCTCGTTATCGGGAGAGTCTGGCGGACTATGGCGGGATGGTTGAAGTGCAGACGACGAAGAAATTCAGAACCACCCACCACCCACTTTGTAGCCCATCGATGATCTAGCAGGCATGCTGAACTACGACTCAGGCGAGATCGACACTATAGACCAGCGATGCGGAGGCGAGCGAGAACCAGCACCTACGAGGCCTTTGGAAGACCACCTCGTCATCGACGACATATATGGTGGACACCCCAAAAGGCGGGGATGGCGAAGAAGCGTGGGCGGACTCTTTAAAAAAGCAGCCCAAGCGTCCGGCGTCGTGGCGCCGCTCTAAATCCGCCACAACAAGAATGGAGATTCCGCCACGGGAGATAATAATACTCGAGAGAGTCACGAAGACAATCCCCTCGGCAAGACTCAGTAGCAGGGAGGATCAGAAGCAAGCCCTCTCACGAGGCGGCGGAGGCGAAGGTTGAGGATCATAACTATATGCCTCCCTCCGAAGGCGAAGCAAGCCTCACGATGATGAATTCGTCATACACGAGATCCCGTCGAACAAGGCGCTTCAAGCGCGGGCTTATCGCCATAGCTAACAGCCTAAAAAGCAGCCAGCGACTTCAAGCTGATCGGGACCTCTGGCGTCGATGGACCGAGGTCCTCGCGGCGAAAAGTATAAACTGAGCGCCCCTCAAAAGTTACACCAAAGGCATAAGCTGCTCCCCGATTAGAGGAGGAAGCATACATACCTCCATCACCGGCGCCGACGATATGACTGACCGGCCGCCCCATTGTGCGTGGCGGAGAGCATCGGGACCCCAGCCGTGAGCCGTACCCGGCATTGCTCCAAAAGTCTGAAGCCAGAGAATCGCCCGGACTTGCGAGACATATTGGAGGGACAAAGCAAGGCAATCCAGATCCATCTCACAATGAGATCACGTGGGACGCCCACGACCCATAGCGAATACGTCGCTCGGATACAATAACCCGGCCGGGCTGAACACAGCCGTGGCGCTCTCTCGAGCTGCGTCGCGATATTGCTCAATCTGAGGCGCGCACACCGCTATGCTTCGCAGCGAAGTAATGGATCACTCTGAGATCCCGAAGGGTTTAAACCCGTAAACATCGAATCTTACGTTATGGCAACGGACCCAGCGGTTTGGATCGAAGACTATCTTCTCCACATCCATATGGCCCCGCGTGATGATCTCCATGCCATCAAGTATCTCCCTCAAGCTTAAAGGACCAGCTCGGCATTGGCTAAACGACTTGCCCTTGAAGTCAATTGGGTCTTTGAGAAAACCACAAACCCGCATTCCTCGACAACTTCGAGAACGCATATGGCGACCACCGAGCGCCCGATGACCTAAGCCATTATTCAGCAGCGGGCAGATGGCCGGACAATTACAGACCACGGTTCTTGACAAAGAAAAACCAAATCGTCATTGTCCGGGATCACGAGATGCCCTTACAGCCTTCAAACATAACATCCGGGACGAATGGCTAGCCGGCACACAGGGGCAGGAAAAGCCAAATCCATGGCAGCCCTCACGCCGTTAATGACCGCTTTTGCGGCGGAGAGGACAGCCCAGCTAGCCCGCAGCAACAATCTCCGTAAAATTCGGCGGTCCGGATACTAAGGACAACAACGGCGAATCGCGTCGAAACAAAATCAAAGCGCCGCATGCGGTGGCGATAAGGAGGATCTGTGAGTCAGCGCCGGATTCGGGCTCTAAACCTGTCGTGGAAGAAGCCATTCAAAAGAACCACTCCGGGTCCGTCCAATGCGGACCAAATACTTGACCGCTTATGCGGATACATGGCACCTCTGAAAAGCCAGCTAACCACACTAATAGAGATTGCTGGGTGTTCAAGCAGGCCGATAAGTTAATTGCGAAAACAATGACAAGGGGCTAAACGGCTGACGGCGAAGAAGAGACCCGACCGCCCGAACAATAGAGGGCGAGAGGTTTTCCCACACAAGTGTCACGATGGTGAATATGATATCACGCGACCCACATACCCAAGAGGAGAGAAAGCGGCACTAAGGGGCGTCTATGCGATGGAGCGAGTCACCCGAAGTTCAATCCATGGTCCTCTTGTCCGATCACTTTTGATCGAAGAGACCATCCGACCAGCGATGCCATGGCGGATTCGCGCGTGGTTTTAGAGCCCAATCGTCAATGGATTTCACCTCACGAGAGTCACGATGGGCCGGCGGCAGTAACGAACCTGCTTTATCGGAATCACGATTATGCAAAATAGGCATAGACCCATCAAGATTAAACCTACAAAGACAACCTTTAAAGGTGTCATACCGAGTGGAAACCAAGCTGTGGGAGCTCGGTCGCTGCTGGAAGTGGTCTTTGGATCCCGGATAATTTCGGAGTGAAGAGTTAATCTTGACATAGTCCCGTTTACGTGCTATCACGCTACTGCTCAGACGAACAGCGTTTGCAAAATTCAGCAGCGGTGCCGCGCTATCACATACCTAAAGCTCAAGATGCGAGGCCCTCAAATGGAGTCATCACGGTCAATAGGAATGCAGAACGCTCCCTCGAGCGGAGGAACATCTGCGGCTCTGGCGGCAATCTGAGCAGCCTTCTAAGGCAATTCTCGAGTCCGGCCGTTAAAAGCCGGATACTGCAAGCAGCGCTTGAACAATACCAACCAAGACCACCAGGCGCGATCGAGCCGCAGCGTAGCAATGCGGCCCTAACCCTAGCCAGCGCATGATCGCCAAGAATAACACTCCGCGTACATCATTACGCTTTGGAGATACCATGGGCACGGGGGAGGCACGATCTAGCGGACCCAGTGCGGTTCGACAACACCGGGGCTCGCAGGTGTGCCCCCTCTTTCTATTTTTATTTTCTTATTTTATGTACCACGGACTCTGTTAACGGAAGCCTGTCGGTGACAAACCTGCAGAACTCATGATGCAACAGTCGGGGACTAAAGAAGGTCTCGACAAACACTCGAGTGGTCTCAATTACGAGCATTAAATTCGATTATATACACCAAGTCCGCAGCTCATCCACGGAGAGGACATGTTTACTTGTCCAAATCCCTTGCTTACCGCACTATTTGTATCGATCCGCTCTACTAGCAGACTTTCTTTCATAAATAATGCAGCACCTTTTGATCGCAGTTGCATTGCCTTTATATATATATATGCTCATTATATGACATCTTGCACCCGTATTTTGGTACAGCCTAATACAGAGGCTTATGTTCCCTACTCTATGGTGTGATAAGTCGAACACTTTCACAATCACGGCACCCCGAACTTATAGCATTATATGAATCGGCTCGAATCATGTCTTGGGTCGATAGTTGGGTTTGCCGGCTCCCGCGTTTTGGTGCCTTACGTTCCGTTCTGTAGCATCGCTAAGGTGGCCTTTGGGAGAACCACTTGCGATTGCGCCCGGTTGAGCAGGCGGCGCCTCGATGGAAAGCTAAAACTGATGGCATGATAAGGCGGAGGTGATTATTTGTTAGAGAGGTTTTGGGTCCTAAAGACTCACGCGCTTGACGAAGTTTGGACAATGTCCGATGAAGGCGTGGATAAGCGCCCGGTTGGTCTTCCCGATACCGCGGGCTTAGTTGAAATTTAAAATTATAAATTCTATGGCTGAGTGAGAGTGTTCAAGCATTATAAGTCGGTTGCCTTGTTACGTTGTGTTGAGTGCCTCCTCGATGGACCCAACAATGGGAACAAGAGTGCTCAAGTTTATCCGAACACCCGACACTTTCGTGGCTTGAAATTTGAAGCAAACGACTTGCCATCTCTCGAGATTTTATAAGCGGCCGCCAAAAGGTAATATTTTAAATTAAACAAGCGTTGCTAAGCACATGAACAAAAGTTTCAACGGCGAGGATAATACATAACGAGTTTACTCAAAAGATTACATTTAGGGGCACAAATCCGCCAATATGCGGGCTCCCTTGAGGACAGTTTTATAGTACATCTGGGCGTGCGATACTCCTTGCCCGGCGGTGGAGTCCGTGAAGCTTCTCGCATCAACCTGCCCATTGCACCTTTAATGCGGGCAAGAGCGTGGCGCCTTCAATCTGTTGGGCCAGCTTGTAAACATCCACCGAGGGCATGCATCCACGGCCGCCGCCGCGAATAAAAAAGCTCGAGGCATAGCCTGTCCGAGGCCACAACCGACTATAAAGGCCCTTCATGGCCTCCTTGGCTACCTTGTGGAGTTCGACCGGCACTTTAAATTTGGTGCGCTTGAGAACACCGGGTGTCGGACTCTTATCTTGAGACGGAAGACTTTCCCTCGAGCTCCCCTCCGCCCACGCGATAGAATGCTTTGTGACGTCGGACGCACTATCTTTGACAGATCTGCAGCAGCCTGAGAGCTCGAATGCGGGTAAGTGTCGGGTATTTTACATTAACATGCTTGCTTTGCATGAAAAATGCCTTACCGCCCGTTTTCTTTATATCTTCAACCTCTGAAGGGCCTTATGGGCCTCGGCCTTGGCGGACTTAGCACCTTTGAGCCGAGGAAACTTCGGACTCTCGAGTCTTGGAGTCACGCTCCAGAACTCTCATGCTTTTCCATGAGCACAGGAGCTCTTCTAGAACTTCCGCCACGTGCCTCCTGCTTTTCTCGCTCTGCCCGTTCAGCGGCCGCCTTGTGTTGACATGGACAGGCTTTATCCTTCAGGGGCTGCCACCTCGTTAGTGGCCTTGCAATACATATTATCCTTGTTAATTTTATTGCAACCAAAATCCTTTTACTGTAAGGTACCTATTCAAAGTGGTGTTA
The DNA here is from genome assembly GCA_021437245.1 of Aegilops speltoides. Lineage (NCBI taxonomy): Eukaryota > Viridiplantae > Streptophyta > Magnoliopsida > Poales > Poaceae > Aegilops > Aegilops speltoides. The sequence goes on from JAHHZJ010008989.1 coordinate 17,327, forward strand.
CTCACCTTCTTTGTCCTCGAGCTGCTTCTTCGCATGGCGAGCTCTCGCTCGGACAGCTCGAATCTGCTTCAACACATCGACCTCCGCCGATAGTCGCGGCGAGGTCGACAAGCGCACACTGCAAACCCATATTGACATATTTTTAGCAACCCTGCGCATATCTTGTTAGATCCTCGGTCCGGCTTTTCTTTCGAACACCAAGGCCGAGCATCGAGGGCTCTCTGTCTATCTGCGGTATTACATTACATAATTTTAACTTCTTACCTCAAAGCACTATTAAAAAGGCTGCTGCGAGCTTCGGTCAAGGCCGCTTTTGGCGAGGTGAACCTTTGAATCACCGCACTCATGATAGTGCGGTGTTCTTCCCTCGATGGAGCGCCTTTAAGCGCCTCCGGACAAGTTATCCGGCGCCTCCGGTTGGGCGGAGGCCGCCCGGTGTCGCCGATCTTGCCCTTCTTTTGAAGGGGCGCTTGCCGGACTCTGGAACCCTACGGGTTCGATGTAGAAGTCGGCGCAAAGTCCGAGAGGCTGCTGCCGGCGCCTCGGAGCCTCCTCTGATGGGTCCCTCTGCGGGATCCCACCTCGGCGTCCTCGTCGTGGCGTGGGGTAGAAAGCGATCGAAGTGAATTCACATCCGGCGAGGCCGAGCGACCGCTTTCGATGAGTCGGAGATCGTCATCGGCGGACTTCTGGGGACGAGAGCGGCGTTAGAAGGACACTGCGTGACATAAAATATATTACATATCAGGATTCGGATACTTACGATCTCGCGGGGCCTTTGGCCCTTAGAGCCCTCATCCTGCCAACGCTGGTGTTGGCGAAAGCTATCGAGAGGATAGTTCTCCCCCTTTTGGACCCTTGGCCTCCCCTATTGGGAAGCCTTCCTCTTCTTCTCTCCCCCTCAGGGGAGAGTACTCCTCCTCCTCCTCCTGCGTCTTGAGGAGGAGTCCCGCGTCGTCGTCGGGAGCGCTGATTGGCGGGGAACTCTTTGAGTCCCAGCGGCCACCTTCTTGGCCTTCTTCTCGGCACCCCGTGCGGTGCGGAACCAGCAGCTCCCTGCTAGCGGGCGTCCACTGGGATCTTACGGCATGGGAGCAGGGGTGATAAGCTGCACGCTTCTCCATCCATTCTGTCAAGGAAAGAAGGATGAAACCCTCTTATAATCAATTTGATTACTACAAAGTGTTCCGTAATGGGGTTGAATCACTTACCTCGTCGGTTGGATCTGCGAGCTGAATCCGCGATCTTCCGTCAGCCCGGATCGACGGCGGCGCCCTGAAGCGGCACCCTCAAGAGCGCCGTATGTCGTGTCGAAGAGCACCGCTCGGCGCTTAGTGTTTTTCGGATTGAACTTCCGCCGATTGAATGCCCGTTCTTGGCATGGGAGAATCCGGCGAATGAGCATGACTTGGACCCGTCGCGAGCTGAGCTTATTGCTCACCGGCCACGGATACACGGGCTCAGTCGATCACCTCCGCCGGATCGCCCACACAAGCCCTTCTCTTTCCGGGAGGTGAGCTGCGTGGGGCGCGGATCTAAACTTCGGAGCGCGCCCGCCCATGTGGGCTTCGCGGCTCGGTGATGTAGAACCACCCGATTGCCACCCTTGCGGAGTCCACAAAAGGCCTTGAGCCAAGGGCGTTGGGTAATTTACCCAACATGGCGCCTCCGCATTCGCCTGCATGCCCTTCACAACCTTGACAGCGTTGAAGGTCTTGAGCCCTGAGCGAAGTGGGGCGGATCACGGAAGAAGGCCTCACACCGACGATGAGCGCCGAGATGTTGAGGATGAAGTTGGCGCGGATCATGGAAATCGGGCCATAATAGAACATGAGCCCCGGACGAATGGATGGGCGGAAAGCCCGATCCAGCGGAGGAAGTGGGGAAGGCGACCCTCTCGTGAGGCCCAGGGGTAGGATGGGAGCTGCCCCTCGTAAAGGCGGCCCGATCTGTGATATCGCCCGGAAGGTATCACCGGCGTACGCGGCTTGGTGATGTGCTCCTCCTTAGCGGTGGAGGCCAACCATTGCCTCCCCTCCGGACATACTTCGGAGAAAGGTCGGCGAGATCTTGAGACAGGCGTTGGAGCTTGAGTCGTGCTGAGATGGATAAAGCAAAGGAGGAAGAAAGGCGTGGGTGAGAAGGTAAATCCTTATCCCTTATATATAGGTGGGCCGATGACGTGCGTCCCCACGGCACTGAGTAAAACTAAACTTATCTCCCAAGCGCCACCATCAATGGCGGCGGTTGGGTTACCACGTCCGTATTGATGAGAATCCCGGAATAAGGGAACACGATCTACTGCCCGACAAGGCGTGCCAAAGACCGCTGCTGCTAAGCGTCTTTGAGGTGGTATTGTAAAAATGATTCAAATAGTGGCTTGGTATGGCGGTGTGATGTCACGCGCCGCATAAGCGTCGGCCAGATTCAACTTAGTGTACATTTTATTCTCTCTATGGTGGAATGTGGAATTTATTTTTGCGAGGCCGGACACTATCACGGGTGTTCATGATCTTCTGGATTATTCAAGAGGAACCCGCCTTGCAATACCCGAACATTATCTTGGCGCCGGACTTATCGTCATTGAAGCACTGGTTAGAGAGGCTCTGAGGAGTCTGGACTAGGGGGTGTCCGGACAACGGACTATCATTATCACTTGAGACTCAAGACTACGAAGATACAAGATTGAAGACTCCGTCCGTGTCAGGATGGGACTTTCCTTGGCGTGGAAAGCAAGCTTGGCGATCTGGATATGTAGATCTCCTACCATTGTAACCGACTACGTGTAACCCTAGCCTCCTCGGTGTCTATATAAACCGGAGGGCTTTAGTCCGTAAAGACAATATACATTACAATAATCATACCATAGGCTAGCTTCTGGGGTTTAGCCTCCTTGATCTCGTGGTAGATCCACTCTTGTACTACCCATATCATCAATATTAATCCAAGCGGGACATAGGGTTTTACCTCCATCGAGAGGGCGAACACAGGTAAAAACATCGTGTCCCTCGTCTCCTGTTACCATCCGCCTAGGCATGCGGTTGGGACCCCCTACCGAGATCCGCGGTTTGACACGCCGTCACAATTACTCTCGTCAAGAACCATTCCGTCCACTGTTTGAGTTAGGTTTCATGCCCCTATAATGTTTGGACCAAGCACGGAGAAAGAGGGGTTATGATGGAAGACAATGAAGAAGAAGAGACGGCAGCGGCTATCCCGGCCATGGGTTCCACGAATACGATGATACAACAATGGGGAAGAAGCTGGCCGGTAATGCAAGGAAGTGGCCGACAATGCGGAAGAAGCTGAAGAAGCATCGGATAGGCCGTTGATGATCTAGGTCGGGCCATTGCCGATGCAAAAGAAAGCTGCGCAAGTGATTTGGAGAAGAAGAAGTTGCGGCGCATGTTAGAGGATCACAAAAATTGTTGTACCGATTGCGTGGGTGACAAGAAAAAGCTAGGCACCCTGCTGGAATTCTGCAATGGAAGGCCGCGAGAATGGTGTATCGACAAGGGATTTGGAAAGATTCTTTGGTAATGATAAAGGATATGCTTCAAGGACAACAATTGCCGAGAGTAAGTCTGAAGCAAAGAAGAAGGCTATGCGCCCTCTAGGGTTAGAGGTGC
>JAHHZJ010008990.1:0-16860 GCA_021437245.1 Aegilops speltoides
ATTATTGACTCTAGTGCAAGTGGGAGTGAAGGAAATATGCCCTAGAGGCAATAATAAAGTTATTATTTATTTCCTTATATCATGATAAATGTTTATTATTCATGCTAGAATTGTTTTAACCGGAAACATGATACATGTGTGAATACATAGACAAACATAACATCACTAGTATGCCTCTACTTGACTAGCTCATTAATCAAAGATGGTTATGTTTCCTAACCATAGACATGTGTTGTCATTTGATTAACGGATCACATCATTAGGAGAATGATGTGATTGACATGACCCATTCCGTTAGCTTAGCACTTGATCGTTTAGTATGTTGCTATTGCTTTCTTCATGACTTATACATGTTCCTGTAACTATGAGATTATGCAACTCCCATTTACGGAGGAACACTTTGGTGCTACCAAAGCGTCTACAATGTCGGGTGATTATAAAGGAGTACTACGGTGTCTCCAAAGGTACATGTTGGGTTGGCGTATTTCGAGATTAGGTTTTGTCATTCCGATTGTCGGAGAGGTATCTCTGGGCCCTCTCAGTAATGCACATCACTATAAGCCTTGCAAGACATTTAGCTAATGAGTTAGTTACGGAATGATGCATTATGTAACGAGTAAAGAGACTTGCCGGTAACGAGATTGAACTAGATATTGGATACCGACGTTCAAATCTCGGGTAAGTAACATACCGATGACAAAGGGAACAAAGTATGTTGTTATGCGGTTTGACCGATAAAGATCTTCGTAGAATATGTAGGAGCCAATATGAGCATCCGGTTCCTATTGGTTATTGACGAGAATAGTTCTAGGTCATGTCTACATAGTTCTCGAACCGTAGAGTCCATGCAGCTAAGGTTTCGATGGCGGTTTATTATGAGTTTATGAGTTTTGATGTACGAAGGAGTTGAGTCCGGATGAGACCGGGGACATGACGAGAGTCTCGAAATGGTCGAGGCGTAAAGATCGATATAATGGGCGACTATATTCGGACATCGGAAAGGTTTCAAGTATGGGTATTTTCGAGTGCAGGAGAGTTACAGGAATTCGTATTGCCTTAATGGGCCATACGGAAAGGAGAAAGGGCCAAAGTGTGGCGCACCCTCCCCATGGACTAGTCCGAATTGGACTAGGGAGGCGCCCTCCTTCCTTCTCCTTCTCCTTCCCTTTCCTTCTCTCCTACTCCTACTACTTGGAAGGTCTCCTAGTTCTACTAGGAAAGAATCCTACTCCGGTGGGAGTAGGACTCCCCTAAGGCGCGCATAGAGAGGCCGACCCTCCCCTCCTCTACTCCTTTATATACGAGGGCAGGGGCACCCCATAGACACACAAGTTGATCTACGGATCGTTCCTTAGCGTGCGTGCCCCTCCACCATATTCCACCTCGGTCATATCGTGCATGGAGTTTAGCGAAGCCCTCCAGATAGAACATCATCATCGTCACCACGCCCGTCGTCTTGTGGAACTCATCCAGCTTTGCTGGATCGGGCCAGGGATCGTCATCGAGCTGAGCGTGTCTGAACTCGGAGGTGCCGTGCGTTCGATACTTGGATCGGTCGGATCGTGAAGCGTCGACTACATCAACCGTTGTAATAATGCTTCCGCTTACGGTCTCAGAATGCGTGGACAATACTCTCCTCTCGTTGCTATGCCATCACCATGATTTTGCGTTGCGTAGGATATTTTTGAAATTACTCGTTCCCAACAGTGCACCAACCACATGACTGGTGATCGAAGTCTTCTGATGGATTCAACTCTTCGTTTGTCTGATAAGAGTCATATCACATTTGCTGACATTGGTAAAAGTAAGGTATTGGGTCTTGGTAGAGTTGCAACCTCAAAGGATCAGCACATGGATAAAGTGATGCTTCTTGAATCCTTGGTTTCAACAATGTCGATTATCAATGCTATGTGATTTGAATATGATTGTGATATTTGGAAAATATCGTTGCCTTGTCCTTATGGAATCGACAAATCTCTAGTCTTTGAAGGGTATCGAAAAGATGATTTGTATATGGTAGACTTCTCGGCAGGACCACGACTTGCCACATGTCTTCTAGCAAAAGCTTTAGAGTCTTGGCTTTGGCATCGGAGGCTAGGACATGCGGGCATGAGGAACTTGTACACTCTGCAAGAAGAAACATGTTGTGGGCATCGAAGGCATCAAGTTTAAGAAAGATCATCTATGTGGTGCGTGAAGCTGGGAAGATGACTAGGGCCAAGCATCCCTCGAAGACAATCATGGCGACATCTCAACCCTTGAGCTGCTTCACATGGACTTATTAGCCTACTCATTACTCTACTCTTACTACCACTGCTTGCCTCTATGGTTTCATTATTGTTGATGATTACTCAAGATATACCAGGTGCATACAGTTCTCTATAAGAATGAAGTGTAGGATGTCTTGGATGCTTAGCATCGTGCCATGACAAACTACGGTGTCAATATCAAGCACATCGAAAAATGACAACGAATTCAAGAACACCTGCCTCGACACTTACCTTGATACACTTGGCATCACTCATGAGTTTTCGCTCCCTACACACCTCAGCAGAATGGCATCATGGAGCGCAAAAGCAGAACCCTCATCGAGATGGCGGACGATGCTAGATGAATACAAGACTCCAAGAAAGTTCGGCCTAAAGCCATTGACTGCATGCCACATCATCAACGAGTTTATCTTCAGCTTAAAAAGACATCATATGAGCTGCTCCTTGGTAAAGCCAAGCGTCGGTTACTTTAGAGTATTTGGTGCTAGGTGCTGGATCAAGGATCCACATCACACTTCAAAATTTGCACCAAAAGCACATGAAGGTTTTATGCTTGGTTACGGAAAGGACTCGCACTCCTCTGAGTCTTCAACCTCTTTCACTATAAAGTGGTTGAAACCGTGGATGTCTTGATTCGATGAACTAACGCTCGCAAAGAGACCACGCCAAATGTGCTAGATGAAGTTCCTCCTAGTGAATCTATCAAGCTCATGAGTCTGGAGAGATCATACCATCCGAACCTCGGCTAAAGATGAACTCATCATTGCACCAAGTCAATCTGACGACAATGCTCAGCCTGAAGTCAATGCTAAAGCTGAAGACAATGATCTGCAAGGGCAAAAACTTCGTCCAGTACATCCCCATGTTGCAAATGAAGTACAAATTAAGATCATTGACAGCATCAATGCACTGGTCCACTCACTCGTTCAAAGCAACACAAGGCAAATTTACGTGGGCACTTTGCATTTGTCTCAATATCTGAACCCAAGAAAGTTGATGAAGACTTCATGGAACCTGAATGGATTCAAGCCATGCAAGAAGAGCTTCATCAGTTCGAGATGAATAATGTTTGGGAACTAGTCAAGCGTCCTGATCCTCGCAAGCATAATATCATTGGCACCAAATGGATCTATCGCAACAAACAAGATGAACATGGTCAAGTTGTCATAAACAAGGCTCGTCTGTTGCTCAAGGCTACACTCATATTGAAGGATTGACTTGATGAAACATTTGCTCCGTGGCAAGACTTGAAGCCATTCGCATCGCTTGCATATGCAAACCATCACAATATCATACGCACCAAATGGATGTGAAGAGTGACTTTCTCAATGGCAAGATTGAAGAAGAAGTGTATGTTGCACAACCACCTGGCTTTGAAGATCCAAAACATCCTGATATGGTGTACAAGCTCAACAAGGCACTGTATGGGCTCAAACAAGCTCCTCGCGCTGGGTATGACACGCTCAAATACTTCTTGAAGAGAAAAGGCTTCAAGCCCTTCACTAGATCAACACTCTTCACGAAGTCATCTGACGGTGAATGTTTGTGTGCCAAATCTATGTGGATGACATTATCTTCATTTGCTGACAAGAGATACATCGATGAGTTTGGGCACATGATGCGAGAGCAATATCGGATGTCCATGATGGGTGAGCTGAAGTTCTTCCTTGGTCTTCAAATCATCAATAGAAAGCGACATCTTCATATCTCAAGAGAAATACCTCAAAGACTGCTGAAGAAGTTTGGAATGCAAGGCGCAAAGGATACACGCGCAATGCCAACTAAAAGTCATCCGGGTCTGCGACAATGGTATAGAGTTCGATCAAAAGGTATACCGCTCCATGATTGGTTCCTTACTTTACTTATGTGCATCTAGGCTAGATATAATGCTTAGCATTTGCATGTGTGCCGGTTCAAGCGGCACCAAAGTCGCATCACCTAGCGGTGAAGCGAATTCTTGATATTTGGCTTACACCCCAACGATAGGATTATGGTATCCAAAGGGCTCAACATTTGATCTGATTGGGTATTACGATGCTGATTATCTTTGGTGACAAGGTTGATCATAAGTCCACCTCGGGAACATGTCACTTTCTCGATCGATCACTTGTCTGTTGGTCTTCAAAGAAGCGGCTGTGTGTCACTCTCATTCTGAATCTGAATACATAGCTCTGGATCATCTTGTGCTCAGCTTCTATGGATGAAGTAGACTCTTAAGGATTATGGCATCAACCGAAGAATGTGCCACTCTTCTATGACAATGAAAGCGCCATCAAGCTTTCCAAGAATCGATTCGACACTCAAAGACAAAGCACATTCAGATCCGTCGTCACTATCTCGGAGATCATGTCAACAAGGAAGACATTGATATCATTCACGTCAACAACGAAGAGCAATTGGTGATATCTTCACTAAGCCCTTGGATGAGAAAAGGTTTTGCAAGTTGCGTGTGAGCTAAATATCTTAGAATCCTCGAATTTCCTATGAATGGACACATCCTACGCTTATGCATGTTGATGACTTAGATGTGCAACACGAGTAACGTATATCTTCAATTAATGAAGACTTATCTTACGAGTGTGAATACATTAATGTGGAATTTGACTTGGGCGCACGATAATTGTGCGTCGTGTGCAGTCTAATACTTCCTATCGGTGGTAGCCATCACCAAATTTTTATTTGAAGTGTTTCTCTTGGCGTTACAATTGCAAAGTCTTCACATTTGGATTGTCTTCAACATTAATTTATCTTCATGTTTTATCTTCAACGTTGATTTGGTTCATATATATATACATGTATGTACACACACACACACACACACACACACACACACACACATATATATATATATATTTGTGTTACATCCTCTAACATTCACTTATAGCTATGTCTTCACTCTTGAATCTTTTGATCTAAGTGAATGTGATTGGACCCTAACCTGTTCTATGCTTCTACCTCAACTATATCTGTCCAAATCATATGCATTCTATTGAAGCACATCGATTGTCCTCTCTGAGTCCTTGTTAGCAGATGACAATCGACAAACATTAATCTGTTTTAATGCTACATCCTTATTTCCGAAAACCGGAGAAGCGGAGCGACCACGACAATCCAGCGTGCGTGGGAACATGGAACAACTTCAATGTGTTGCATGTTTGCCACGTGTCCCTTAGATGTGAACCGCCGAGACACGAGTAATGTCTGTGTTGTCCCTTTTCTTATAAATACCCATCGCATCATGGTCAAAATCCTTCTTCCACCTCCACACCTCGCTCAAAACCCTAGTGCCTCCGCTAGCTCTTGATGACGCCGGCGACGAAGCGCTTAGCTGCCGCGACCTCACCGACGCCGTCCTCACACTGGCCGTGGACCTCGTCTCCTCCGCCGTCGTAGGTGTCTTCCGTCGCCAAGTTAGGGCACGGGAGATTGAACTGCTCGGCCTCCTACTCCGTTCCGTCTAGCAGTTCTTCGTGTGGTAATTAAAACTTCCTTTTTACTGCCTTTTTGATCTGATAGATTCATCCTTCTCTACCAAAAGTGGTTTCTATGCTTACAAAGTCGAATCTATCTTGTTCTGCATCTCATATTATGCCTAGTATATTCACTTATGCTTCACTACAAGTTAGATTCCTCACTTGTACCTATTCTTGGATTCGTACAAATCTGGAACCAACTCTCAACAAATAAGTGAATGTCTTCGCGTTATGAGGTCAATGTCTTCAAACTAATTTATCTTCAAAATATTCTGAGAATGCATATGACCTCCTCCCTTCCTCGCACCTCTAATCTGTCATAGGTACATGTCCGTGGGAGATCCCTTGGTTCTCATAGTCGCATTCATTTGCGAAATTCTTACGAGTCACATCAATTCTCCTGAAGCCGGTTCTGTCGACCAGCCGTCGAGCCTTTGAAAGTTCTGAATCCATCAGTTTAAGCTTCATGGCAGAGAAAAGTAAGCTAGAAAGGAGGCGACAACAACATGGAAATACATCCAAAGATTTGCCACGAGATCGCATGAAATGTACAAGACAGACCACTGATGAAACCTATGGTGAGCATAAAACTTCGAATCTAATGGAGTCGAAGATATTGGGCTGAGGAATGGTTTAAATGCGGGTTTGTCACCGCTAAGTATCTTGAGAAGAATGCCATCAAGCAACCTTGGGAGATATTTTATACAAAATCTTCCAACCAGTCCTGTCTGAAGCTATTGATCCGGGCTTCTACCCATGCATGGTTCGCGGACCGACCAAGAATCTTGACCCATCTTCTCGCTATGGTGTTGTGAAGACAATCTGTTCAAGCGCAACTTCAAGTTTACCAAGGATTATGCTGTGAAGAACAAGAAAGACTATGGACTCGACTTCAACCCTGGCCCCTTTGCTCCTCGGGATGATGGCACCCGTGAAGCCAATGAAAATAGAATTGGTCCCTTCTACAACCTCGAAGGCCTCATCACTCACATTGCAGTTCAAGGGGCTGCTGTGGATCACTCAGCTGATGACGCAGATTCTGATGAAGCGCTAGCTCCGCCTAAGCCACAGAAGCAGAAGAAAATAAAGGCTTCAAAACCCTCTGCTGAATCAAAAGCGTCACATGTGAAGCCATTGGCAACTGCCCCTCCTACATCCAGTATGCAATCAGAAGATCTCTCTCGCATCTCCAAGAAGATGGAGAAGTCTATTAAGAAGAAGCCCATTACGAGTTACGGTCAACATGACCCACTGCCGTTCTGAGGAATGAGAATGAAACCATTGATCTGTCCAGTGATGATGATCTTGGTGAAGATGCTCTTGAGTTGCTGATAAAGAGCAAACAAGAGGCGGAAATCTTCAACGATCTGCCTCTCTTTGATGTGGACATCCTGAACAATTTCATTGATGAGTGGTTTGCCAATCCGGATCTCAGCATTGATGATCTTCAACTTCCCATTGGCATCAGTGTCGCTTTCCATAGTGCCATTGCAAATGAGCTAGCTCTGGCTCAGAAGATAGTTGATTTGAAGAACAAGATTGACTATGAAAAGGCTCAATTCAAGAAACACATGGCCAAGCTCAATGTCAGCGATGTTCGAACTTCAAGAAGCTTGCATGATCTCAAGGAAGCGTTCACAAGAAGCGTGAAGAAGCAAAAGGTTCAAGAGAGCGGATGAAACACCTCGCTGCAAAATGTGTTCAAGCTCACAATGAAGCTAAAAGCGCAAAGCTCTTGGGCGTCCGGCATTGACCCCAAGATGGCTGCCAAAAGAATAAGCCATGTGACTCAAGTTGAGCGTCGGGACATGAAGCACCTCGCATTGTTTTCCTGCCAGCATGCAGTCTCGAAGCCTAAGGTCCCCACGTTGCTTGAACTTAAGAAGACAAGGCAGTGAGCCCAAAGCCGAAGCAAGAAAAAGAATGTTTCGATGATGCTCCTTGACCAAGAAGTGGAAGACAAAGTCTTGAAGAAGAATCAGCTGCTCCTTTAGAGCCCTTCTTGTCGAGCCCTCTCGGTTGCTCAATCCGCATCCTCCCACCAAGGCGTCGGCTAGTACTTCACGAGTCCTTTCACAGAGGCTCTGAAGTTGAAGAAGTTCATGTTGACCCCCATGGCCCGAAGACATTGGTCCCCAAGACAATGTAGAAGATGATGTAGTTCTTCCTCAAATCGAGCACCAAAAGGTATCATCGCTTGTTCTCACGAACAACAAAATCATCAGCATTGATCGTCCTTTGACGCCAATTGCTCAGGATGCATCGTGGGCTGATCGCCCTCAACCAGAAACTCCAAGTCAAAGTTCACCAAGTACTCCCCCACCTCAAGTCACCACTCCGGTGCTTGGTGATGATGACTATGTGGTCCATCAACTCCACTCCAAAAGCAATGCACGCATTTCATAGGCTTTGCAAAGGACCAAGGCCACAAGTCACTATGCAGAGGCGTTCAGGAGAAGTGCAACCCATCGTAGCACATCAAGTGTTCCTGAAGCCACTCCTCTGTGAATGTCTCTGAGTCCAAAGCCAAGGTTCTTTGAAGACATGCTGCATGAGCAAGAAAATGAAGAACCCCATGAAGAAGAAGAAGCGGCGTTGTCACACCCCCAATCAAGAACCTGTTCTCGAGGAGAGCGATGTCGTGCCCGACCCTCCAGCTACTCGAGTGGAGGTTGAAAATCTTGAGCGCCACCAACAACACTCTGAAGCCGATGACATTGTCATGGCTAAGCTAATGTGGCATCTCCGGTCAATCGATTATCGAAGCCAATGATGCACGCAACCAATGTGTAGTCTGAAGACCTTGTCAATGCTCTCGCTCCTTTACCGCCACCAAGGCCTCGCACCATTGAGCAAGCATTTTATCAAGGCGAGCTTGTCAGCGATCGATGGCCTATTCGTTCCTCCTTTGCTCCCAGACCTCAATTTGATTATCATGTGGAGCACATGCCTCAGGTCTAGAAGCCAAAACCAAGGCTGCCAAGGTTTCCAGGTACTGCATCTGCACTAGGATCATTCAATGCAAATGGCTTCATTAAACACAACACCTTCTTCGATAGTGCCAGAACCCATATTCAAGGCCAGAATTTCATCGATCGGTTACGGAGCTATCGCGCGATAGTTATTACTCACTGTCTTATACAATCAAGGCGCATTTTTCCTCATATGCGTCGGACTCTGAAACCATTCTTTGGACGCCACCTTGGAAGAAGCCCTAGGCGCTTGAGATCTTGCTTGCGTTTGTATGACAAGGAAAATTGGAATGAAGAGCTTCATTACAATTCTATGCTACACTTCACATCTGCGCTACAAGGGATATCAAAACTTGGGTCCTTGAGTGGATGACGGACAATGTGCACCATGAAGCCAAAGCTCTTGATCTCATTGAGCTTCTTGGCCTGCCACTCTAGATGAACTTTATGAACACGGTTGTCGACTTCACCAATGCTTTAGAGAGCATATTCGAGCTTTGAGCCCAACATGAGCCAAATCTGAGTATGGAAGCCTCGCCTAAGCATGAATATCCTAGGGAATTCTTTGTTGGCGACCTAGAGTACACTTGCACCATCTATCACATTATCGGTGAACTCTATGGCCCATCAAAGGATATTCTTCGCAGCAAAGCTTGAAGGCTCAATGAAGACATTGGTCTTCTATATTCTCAATAGCATCGCTTAAATGCTCAGATTTCTTCATTCGCCAACTTCTTTGCATCGGCTCGGATATATTTGGTCGAAGTTTTATGCTCCATGGGTGTCGTCTTATTGAGCTTCACTTTGCTATGAACTATCAGCCCTCATGCTAACCATCTCATATTCTTGCCGGAGGTTGATATATCTGTCAAAGCTATATACCCGAGCTTGCCGAGAGCCACTTTATCTTCACAATGTCGATCGTCAAAGTTTCTCTCAACATGTTGAAGGAGTTCAACCTGCCACTCGTGTTTATCCTTTGGCTGGAAATACCGTGCACCTCATCATGCCCATCTTGAAGCCACTAAAAGCACCATTCACTACAAAAAAAGACACATCCGTGACATTTTGGGCGAACAATTTTTTTTTCATCACTTATGACACTTCTATAGCGATAATTGTGACAAAGCCGGTATCATCATAGATGTGGTGGGCTCCTACTTCTATGACAAAAAAATCATGACGAGAATGGGCTTTTAGTCTGGCGGGTCGGAGCGTTGCATGACATTCTTTGGGCGTCCATGACGGAAAAAACCGTGGTAGAAGGAGCGAGGAAAATATCGGGTGTTCGATTCGGTGGGTGGTCGGGACGGCGATCGTGTTTCTCGTACGTCTGGCGGTGTGCGGGCGTTGGGCTCTAAGCGAACCGGCGAGGAGTTGGGCTCTAGCGAACCCGGCGATTGCACTCACTACAAGAAATTTGTTCATCGTTGACCCTCCATTTTGGTCACTAAATCGTCATTATTCGTGTTTATGACCTTGTTTTGACCAAATCAAAAGGTCAGCAGTTGGTCGTCAAACGAACAAACATGACCTTTCTGAAATTTTGGTGCAGATCTCTATTGACCAAAATTTTGGTTTGGTCATTACCCATTTCTCTGAGCCACGTAGGATCTGATGTGGCTAAGCTGACGTGGCATTGCTAGTGACCAAATGGAATCATCATAAATTTCACAGCCCGGTCCACTAATCTAGCCTACATGGGCTTGGCCCAATACATATTTTATTATAAAAAATGTCATAATTTGTTTGGGCTAATGCATTATTTTGTCAGAAGCATGCATATATCAAGATAGGCCCATTAAAAAACAAGTACAACAAAATACAATATTGCAAATAAACAGTATATTTCATTTCAGTAACACATCACATGCAATGCAATACATCGTCCATCGACTCCTCTATACACCAAGGTTCAAGGCCCAACAAGTGCACAGACAAAATGATTCTAAAAGTGCACGAGAAAAATAATTCTATATGTGCAAGTGCACAACAAAGGATCCAACAAGTGCACAAGCGCACAACAACATAGTTCTACAAAGATTGGATGAGAAGCACAAGTTTTAAGTTATCACACATAACATCAATGAGAAACAAAGCTTCTTATGCCTCCTTCTACCCTCCACTTCTTACGGTGACTCGAGATCATCACAGTAATAGGAATAATCAAACATAAGAAAGCATACAAAATATGAGCAAAAGAAAGAAAAATGGTGGTTTTACATTCAGCGTGAGACTTAAAATTCACATCAATGAACAAAAACACAAGATATTAAGACATACTCCATAGAAATTTCAGGACTTGCAAGATTATTACGTGTGTTAGCTCGAACACTTTGTGCAAAAAGCTCACATCAATAACTTCCAAGATAAAGATATGTGAATCATGTATCTTTAACACGATATAATAAGACACGACCATGAGCAATACAACACAACACAGCTCATAAACAACCAAACCAAACTGATTGCAAACTACTCCCCTTGTCCCATAATATAAAAGCGTTTTACACTACGCTAGTGTCAAAACACTCTTATATTATGGGACGAGAATATAAGTTAACTCAATGCAAACAACACATGCACACAAAGTATGCATGGCAGAAACACAACCTCATATGTAGAACTTAACAAAATTCATCAGTTTACATCTAAGGAGTACCAATCAGAACCATTTCTTGCAGGGATCTCAACCTTTATTATTGAACAAGAAATAGTTACAGAAATAAACTAATGAAATAATCTTCTCAGAAGAGTCCCAACAATTTGCATAAACTATTAACATGGTTGCAAAACTTCAGTAGTAAAGAGGGTACCATGTTTCTTTTGTCTTTACTTGACTAGAATTACAACATGAAGCACATGAACAAATCATACGAACAAGCAACCCCATAAACGCTCTTGAATCTTGTTTATCTTTTCTTGTAGAACGCATGTGAAGGAAGAGCATTACCTTGATGGGATCTCAATCATTAATGATCTCAATCGAAGCATACAACCTGGACAATGTAGACTAAATCTGGAGAAAAAATATTACTTGTCCACAAGGGTGAGATTGACCTACACATTGCCAAACAACCCTTTGCAGTCACTTGGTTCAGATCTTCCTACAAGGTGATGAGCATTCATTTGCGACAAACAAATAGAATTAAATTCAAAATACAACCACTTTTATGGAGACTACTACAAGGCAAGTTTAGCTAATAGGACTTCTATAGCATGCAAGATGTTTCTTAGATCAGCACAAACAATAACAAGAGCTATGACAGCGAACCCTTGAGCAACATATAATGAGCAGGGTATTCAAAGAAGGTCACATCTTCCACACAAGGCTGATCAAAACAAGAAATATTCAAGTCTACTAATTTATTATTGAATCACATAGCATCATAGGACAAAACAATGAGTCAAGTTTAAATAAGACATACATATATGCTAAGGAAAATTGAGTCACAACCAAAAGCATTTTGACTTCCATTTATTTGCACACGCAAAATCATTAGGTGCTCACAGTTCAGATCAGGTAAGGTAATTTTGTAGCTCCCCACTGTTGCTGGCCTAACAAGACTCGTCCTCCAGCATAACAACATATTTGAAATCTCCATTATAGTAAATAAATGAGAGGACAGTGCATAAGTCACATCATATTATACAAGCAAGCTAAATCTAGGTTTTGTGGTCGGTGGTGTATATACATGCACATAGAGGAGGCTGGAGTTGTGGAAGTTAAACATACTTGCCACCACGGTAGACTGAGGTGCCATGGGGCAGGTAGCGGAAGGCCACCGCCATCCAGCACCCACTCACGCCCAAGCCTTCTTTCTTCTCATCCTCTTCCTCTGCCCAATATGGCACTCCCGCCATTGCCGTGCACAAGAAAAAAATGATGGTAAGGCTCAAAAAGCAGACCAAGGAAATTAATATGATAGAGAATCAAATACTAATAAGCCTCTATGCAATGAGCATATAATAAAAAAAGGCGTTCGACAATAACGGACTATAGGTTCATGCACATGTACCACAAAAAATCTCCTTATATTATTTATCTCAAGAATTCCATGTAGATGTTAGACATGCTTGAAAAGAAACCTAGCTTCAAGAGAAAATAAATCTACAATCTTAGGATAATCGGACAATCTTGGTATAACAAGAATCAGCAACAAGCAACAAATCGAGCGACATATAGATAAAAGAATTAACTATTGTAATTTCAGCTAATAACCAGTTCTATAATTCTACTTAAGCGAAGCTGCTAACAATGGAGAAATTGTGAATAATCGAGCAAGTAAGTTTACCCATAGAGGCAAAAGGGAGGGACAAGGCGGTGTAGAGCTTGTCGTGACTGGAAGGCCTCTAGAAGTCAATGGTGATGGTTTGGAGCTACTGAGCAGTAGGGCAAGTGGAGCAAGCGTGAAGGTGGGGAAATCGAGATTTGAGGCGGTAGGCGCGATATTGAGGTCCTTGGGCGGGGTGGACTTCTTGACATGGCGAGAATCTTGGGTGGATTCTTCATTTGGTGAGCAGGGAGGCTATGTTCACAATCACCGGTAATTGAATTTGTGTCATGTTGGGGATTCAGAATGTACACAACATATTTATGTCAGATTGTTCACTATTCAGAGAAGTTAAACTAGGTGCAGGTCACCCAAAACTGAATTTCTTGCAATCTAGACCATACAAACAGGAAGGAGATGGTTGCATAGATACAAATCCATGAGGTGGCAGCCAAATTGAACAATCTAGACCTCATCTTCTCTCTCTGTTTGGCACTAACTAAATAAATAAAAAACTGGACTTGTTCTTACAAATCCCTCTTGAATTCCTTGAGGACCAGGTTTGCATCAATATTGTAACTTAGCATCATTAGTGGCAGAGGTAGAGGTGGAGGGATATGCTACTGCGCGGTGAGTGCGTCGTGGCGTGCTTGAGCTCGGCGGGATCTCTTAGTCGCCCTAGCAGCGAGACCCCTCTTGTCCCTCCTCCTTGAGCGAGCATGGCTGGCGGCTAGGCGCCCTCCTCCTCCTCCTCGGCAGGAAGGCCGGCGCCCTCCTGCCGCCGTCGTTCGTTGTCTCCCGTCATGGTGACCATGCGAAGGGCGGATAGGAGGAGAAGGTGAGATGAGGAGGAGAGGGTGGATCCGGGCAGGAAGGATGGGAAGGGCCTACAGGCAATGCCGGTGCGGATCTGCAGCCGGCCTCGCCATCGCCGGTTGTGGCGGGTTCCGAAGGAACCGTGGCCTGGCGGGTGCGGGCCTTGAGGCACGGATCTGAGCGGAGGGAGGGATCTTGGGAGCTCGGGTCGTCTTCGCGGTGGCTGAGCTCGCTGGAACCAACCGGCATGGTTGGCGGCAGGAGATCGTGGGTTGGGAAGGATATGTTCGCACGAGAGAGAGAGAGAGGAGATTGTGCGGTGGGCTTCTCCTTTTTCTCCTTTTCTTTAGATTGGATGGATGGATGGGTGGGCGGTGGGAGTGCTCGGAATGAATGGCAGGATGTTTGCCATGTCATCAATCCATGGCACAAATGATTCCACCAATGAGAATTAAGCATATGCAAATTGTGTGTTTTCCTTTGGTTTCTCTTATACTCGAGCGGAGGAGTATATTTTTACCCTCAATTCGGTAAAGACTCAACATATTATCCTTTTATAGTTTGTTCAAATCACCCAATATTTTTCAAATGGCCTCTTATTTGGGTAAACAATGTTACCGAATCGAGTTTTTATTTTCATTGCGATTTTTTCTAATTCCAAAGTGCCAAAGATGGGCTTTTTAGAACCTACCAAATATTTGTCGAAAAATTGTACCAAAACAATTTAAAAAATATTAGACCACATTTTATGTCTGAGATACCAAATGGTTGCATGTGAAAAGCTTTGATACACCTCTTATCAAAAAGACATATTATCGCCGATTCGAGGAGGAATTAGGTCAAATTTGAAGTACATCTGCTTTATAGTTTGATCTTTTCTCCCAAAAATCATTTCTAGATAGGAAAGTAGTTACTCTTTTTTTGTCATCCCTCCTCATTTTTCCTCATTTTTTGTGCATTATTATTTAGCATCCACTTGTCTCCGTGCTTGCGTGATAGCCCTACATGTCACTTGGCGGGTCATGCGTGTCACTTGGGAGATTGATTAAATGGATTCCATATTCCTAATACATCTAAGATAAAATTAACACATGGACATGACATATAGGCGTGGATCTCCACATGAACACGACACGTGGGTGAAATTGGTGAGGTGTTCGATCAGTTGTTTTGAAGCATTGTGAATTAGTAGTCATGACCATTTAAATTGCTCGTAATCCGCTTGGCGGTACCATATGTCGTGTGAGGCAATGTTGAGGTGGCTTGACACATGGACACGCCACATCAACAAACTGGTGCGTGTCGACCGGTCATTTTGAAGCATTGTGAATCGATAGTCATGACCATTTAAATCGGTCAAGATAGACTAAAATGAAAGGTGTAGATCGTGTTGTCTATGTTATGACCATTTTAGATAAGAAAATTGTGACCTTCTTGCGAAAATGGTCATGATGATTTAGAGTTTGGACCCTCCCAAATGGCTTACGACCATCGCCGCACAATGGTCATAGATTTATGACCAATTCACCCACGGTCACTACGAGAAGGTCACAATTAAGAATATTTCTTGTAGTGACTGCAGGCTACGCGTTACTGAATCCGAGCGATCGATCGATGGCTGTTAACTGAACCCGATCGAGCGATTTCTCCGCTACTGCTGCTAACTGAAGCCGATCGATGCTGCCTCTGGATGAGCGATTGGCGTTGTGGGGGGTGGATGAACAAGGGCGTGGGTGGATGAACAGGACCCCGTGGTGTTGCCTATGGATGAACAGGACCCCGATCGATCGAGCCGGTTGGGGCTGGATGAACAAGACCCCATGGAGGGATGGATGAATAGGACGAGCCCGTGGAGGGCTGGATGAATAGTAGAGCGATGGAGGGGTGGATGACAGAGTGCCGTGGAGGGTGGTTGAACAGAGCCCGCGAGAGGGTGGTTGAGCAAGACGTGGAGTAAGCGCGGTGGAGGCTGGATGAGCAGGAGCCCGTGGATGAACAGTCGCAGGTGGAGGCTAGAGGAGGTCGACAGTGGATGAACAGTAGCCCGTGGAGGCTGGAGGAGGTCGATGGTGGAGATGAACAGTATCCCGTGGAGTCCCATTTTGCGGTATGCCACACCCCTCCTGATGAACAGGACCCCCGTTTTGACCGTAGCGCTCCAACACAAGTCTGTTTCGTCCGTTTTGCGGTACGCCACACCCCTCCCGATCAACAGGACCCCATTTTGACCATAGGAGGTCCAACACAAGTCCGTTTCCTCCATTTTGCGGTACGCCAGACCCCTCCCGATGAACAGGATCCCGTTTCGAACGTGGCCGGTTTGAACACAAGGCCGTTTCCTCCGTTCTGCGATACACCAGGCCTCGTTTCCATCGCCTATTCCGTCCAAGCCCTCCCGATGAACACGACGATGCATTCCATTCCGACCCAGCCGGTTGGCTCCCCATGAACACGACGACGATGTTGTTTCTCTGTTCCGACCCAGCCATGTACACGATCCCTGGCCGTACGTATGCGCGAGTAGGTGTTCGAGACCCCGTCCGTATGTACGTACGTGGCTGTATTTTTTCTTGCACACTGGCCGCTGTACGTATGTGTACATGCTATGTGCGCGCCTCTACTACGACACGTGCGCGCCTCTACATCCACCAGTATGTACGTACACGTTCGTGACCAGAATGACAACGCTACGTACTCTTCGACCAGGTGGGTCCCGACTGTTAGTGATGCGGAGCATCCTTCCATCATCCCCATGGACTCTACATCAACACCTACAACACCACAAGGACCGATGACTCGAGCACGTGCAAGAGCTCTTGAAACCGAGGTGACATCACTCCTCTCACAACTCTCCTTCGATTCACATGAGACATGGTTACCACCTCAAATGGAAACTCTATGCATACTCAGGCACCAAGGAGTCGACCATGAAGAGGCTAGGAAGCAAGGAGAATCGGAGCGGAAGACATACGTGAAGCGGAGAGAGAAAGAACAAGGACGAGAGGCGAACAATCGGACGCAGAGGCCGGACGATCCGGATAGAGCGGATGATCCG
>JAHHZJ010008991.1:0-13986 GCA_021437245.1 Aegilops speltoides
TTGTCACCACAGGAAGAAATATGCGGTCCATATCTGAAAATGGTGGGATTGATGTGCTTCTTAAGTGCATCGATGAGGCTGGCTTACAGAAGAACAAAGTTATAGCAAAATCTTGCTGCTCTTTGGTGTCTAAGGTATGGTAGTATGGCACAGCACTGCAACATCACTGTACCACAGGAATCCCTTCTTTTTGTATGAGAACAATCCTACTTCAATTAAATCAAACTTACATCACATTCTGCATGAAGCTGGCTGGAAGTGATGCAAACAAGGCCAATATCATTCAGCAAGATGGTTTTGACAAGTTCTTGAAGTTAGCGTCCAGATTTTCTGAAGACCCGTCAGTAATACAGGAGGTAATACACACAGATGTGCAATACTGAAGAATCCGTATACTATATAAGCCACTTCCATATCCTGTAACGAGCTAACTGAATGTGTAGGTAATGTCTATAGTGCAAGTCCTTACATTGCGGTCACCAGAACATGCAGCCCGTGCAGTCGCGCTAGGCTATGGCACTCTGGCCATACAGACAATGCAAAAGTTTCCATCCTCCGCATTGACTCAGAAGCAAGCATGTCTTATGATTCGCAATCTCGTGGTCAGAAACCCTGAAAACAGGTATGATGTAGAAGCCACATCCCTCCTAAATCTACAGCTGCAGCTGGTTTTATTCCCAATGTGCTGCGCTCATGCTTCTACTTTCTTCTCCTCAACGCTTGTTTTTACCACATGGGGCGATCTTGCTCAACGAGGCGTGGAGAAGCTTATCAGGAAAGCCAAGGCAATACATGGAAGCTGCAAAGCTGCCGCCACAGATGCCCTGAGAGACCTGGGCTTGGACAACTACAATGCGTAGAAAACCTAGATAGCCTACCGTGTGTAAAGTTTGCCTCTGTGAGGATGTTTTAGAAGAATATATGTTGTGTTTGGGTTCATAGAACTGGGCTGCCACGGTTATGTCTGCTTCTGGCTCCATTTTTGTGGGAATTTTGAATTGTGTGGTTACATGGTCTGGTTACGTACGTATGTTTGAAGTTTTAACCACTGAACAGAAATATTGTGACCTGCTGCATGGACCAGAAGTTTTAACGCCGGTTACATTGTCTGGTTACGTACATATGTTCGAATTTTATGTACTCCATCCGGTTCTTGAAAAGTTGATGCGGCGCATATGGGCATAACTAACTTGTTTAGATTGGATACTCATATTCATCTGCATAGATAGATTTTCCATAGATTTACGACAATGGCCAACGGTGTGGCACCTCTGGTTGTCGAATTCGTCAAGTGTCATTCCTATCTGAATTATGCAGTGTCATTGCACGTAAATGCTCGCACCATTCAACTGGGTTGTTTTGGTAGGGTTCTTGGGGGCTCCAAATGCATGGGCCAAGTGCAAAGATAAGCAAACAGAACGTAAAAAGACATGTCATGTTGTCGACAATGTTTCATCAATTCTCGCAAAACGTGTTTTGCCAAAAGAAGTTGTAGAGATATCCAAGAGTTCAAGTCAATGAAAGACATTTCTTTCGACAGCATTGCTACCACTTCTATACTAACACAAAAGGTTCAGGTGCCCCCACTGTTTTCAGCCGTCCACTAGGAGTTATTTCTCCCGTCCAAACTCCATCAGTATAACTGCAAAGAATAAATCATGAAGTCAGAACGCATAGACAAACCACAAGCCCAGCAAAATAATTGCAGTAGGTTCTAAGAATAACCTGAAGTTTTTCACAGGGCAGCTCCCAGCATGTGTGACAGACGAAACAATGGAAAGGCGCACTTGGGCATCAGTTTTTACCCTACAACAACGACAAAAAGATCATCAGTTCCATGAAAATGAAAGAATCTGGTCTGGCCCATGTTTCACAACATCAGCATTTGACGGCCAAATAGTTCATTATCTATTGTTTCTGTGCCCAAAAGTCCAAACCAAAGAATTTAAATGGCGATGGATGTGGTATTAGGAAAGTACTTCGTCACTTTTCTCTGAACTTGCTGCCAATACTTCTTCACTTTTCTCTGAACTTCCTGACGTCTCGAACATCTTGGAAAATGCCTTCCGCTCCAGATTGCGTCTGTCAGTAACCTGGGATAACCACGGATGATAAGTCAACAACATCTTGTATGAACAGTCGTTAGTCCCAAAATTCATAACCACAATGAACTGACCTTCTTCTTTGCAGCAGCCAGCTCCCGTTTGATTCCCCCTGAGGATCAGAAATACAAAAGCCAACATTCTTAGCTGCAAATGGGAAAAAAATGTACTAATAGTCAATGAGGGGGCAACAGGATATACAAACCATCGTTTGGCTCCAACTCCAACGCACGCTGGAAGCTCTCAACTGCAGCATCAATATTCTTGAGTACCATGCGTGCCTGCATTCCAATACCTCATTATTGACAAGCCAAGTTTGAAGATGACAAGCAGCCAGTAATATTTAATATTCCCAGCACCAACACGCCAAGGATTATAAATCATATTGCACCACAGATAGCAAGAATGTAAGTTTTACCCCCTCCGTTCCAAAATACTTGTCATGGTTTTAGTTCAAAACCACAGCAAGTATTTTGGAGCGAGAAGAATAAATAGTCTATAGACATAAAAGGATGCTCAAGCTTTGGGTTCTTGCGGTGCTAAAAACTGGGGTCCATTATTGTAGCAGTAGTTGCCATGCCGGTGTGTGGTCACTTGTAACACCCTAAAACTCTTCTCTCTTATTTAATGAATGAGGCAAATCTTTTGCCTCCGTTTAAAAAAAAGGATGCTCAAGTGGCACAGATGCACATCTTCAATTTTTTGACAGAAATGCACATCTTCAATTTTTCGACAGAAATGCACATCTTCATGTCCAACATATAAAGTAAGATGTACTCAACGATGAACACATGCAAATAAGCCAGTTTGATTTCACATAAATGCAAGTAGTTTGACCGTACAAGTGTAACACAGGGAAGCTAAACTGCGCTGGTCATAGTTTTGTCAAAACATGTTTGTAGTGCATATAATTTCCGCAACATTTGGTCCATGGATAGTATATTACATGGACGTTTAGCACTGACCTGTCCTTGACGGAAAAAAGCTTTTGCGTTGCCCTCTGTTTCACGCAGTGCAAAGTCTGCATCTAACAAAGCACCCTCCACATCTCCCAGCTTCAGTTTGCATGCCTGAAGAAGTTACAGGTGACTTCCATATACTAGGAAGAGACAATGATTTTACAAGGAAAAAAGGCTCTAGATTCACATGAGGAAACACAAATGATGTACCAAATAGAATTTCTCTAAATGTAGTACTATAGAGGGACATGCATTTGTGATCTGTCCATGAACAAGTGGCAGAAGGTTGAACTTACAGAACTATTTGTGAGTATAATTGACTTTGTTTTCCGCAGTGCTGAGCTATTCTCTGCACATTAACAGGTTGTTAGGATTAGCAAGTAAAATGCAAATCTATCCATAAGCACCTTAACAAAAGTAAACAGTGATAAGAAACAAAAGAACAGCTACCTTGATCTATCTCTTCTTTCTCCCAGCAAATATCTAAATACCGCATAGCTTTTCTGTACTTTCTGAGTGCAGCCTTGTAATCATGTTTCTGTAGAGGCAGAAACTTCAGTTGTAAGTTCCAAACAGGAATCAAGGTAGGTGTAGTATTTTTAAAATTTAAGATGATATGTTTACCCATTTTATTAGTTCATCTACGCTTTAGCCAAAGAGTTGGGCAATACATGTTATTAATGCATTATATGCAGCGACAATAAAAACTTCCTCATGTGAACCAAATGACTAGCAAAAATATGAACAGGAAGTGCAGTCCATTGAGCAATCGAACCTTAAAATTTTCATTTCGAAAGACTTTGCAGAATCAACAGCATTAATCCACCACAAAACGTCTGCAGGCTTTTCATCAAGGTCAATGGGCCAATCAGGATACATGTCACCATCTTTGAAGAAATTTGCAACTCCTTCAGTTGAACCTTCTGGCAGTTCCCCACAATCAACAATAACAATATCATCAGTTGGAAGGTCAGCTTCTCCAGCACAAACATGCTCCATTGCGCGAACCACTCCCATCCCTTTTACAACCCTCCCGAAAACAACATGTTTCCCATCAAGGTGTGGTGTTCGGGTGGTAGTGATGAAAAACTGAGATCCATTTGTGTTGGGACCAGAATTCGCCATTGATAACATCCCTTTCCTCTCATGCTTCAAAACAAAATTCTCATCCTCAAAATTCAATCCATATATTGATTCAGCCCCAGTCCCATCACCAGCAGTTATATCTCCACCTTGCACCATAAAACCCTTGATGATACGATGGAAAGATGAGCCCTGGAGAGTAAAAGTAACCCAAAAAATAAGTAGTTGAAGGGTTAAAGATCCTGTACTTTACAGAAGTAAAAGGTATCCTTCAGTGGTCCCCAAAGGAAAAACCATTGTTACCATGAAGAATAACTAACTCTAGTTCATATAACAAAGGCTTGTCTTGGCCATTCTTTCAGAAAAAAAGAATTATAAACTTAAATTCAGACGTTAGGATAATGCTAACTCTGTACAGTTAACATCAAAATTACCACCATTCTCTTACTAGAAAATGGAAAGTAATTTGGTGGCTGCAAATAAAGCGAGGCAATCTTGCCTTCTGTCTCTGAAAGAAAATGGGCAGTAGAGGATAGCAAGCATGTGTTAGTCTCTGCCACTCTGAAGCAAAGCGGTACAAAAGTGCCGTTATCCAAAGTTGGATCTCTGTCGCTCCAACAGTTAAGTTAGAGACTTATCACTACTTCAATAATGCTCTGCTCCACTTATGTGTTTATGCCACATTATCATCCCAATTTATGGTTGAAGTTGAAGACCCTAAGCTTTAAAATGCCAAGTCTCACTTAAGCATGTTAACTTATTTATCAGTTCAGAACTATCACCAGAAAATAGTAAATCCACATTGACCACATAATACTATCTTGCAACCACTCAGTTTGTCCTTGACTGGGACACTTGAAGCACAAAAGAACTAATGCAGAGCTAGGTCTACTTTGTTCTGACAGATCCTGCTTCAAGGCTAATCTACAAACAAATTGTGCCAAGAAAAATTGCCAGAGGCTGAGACCATATATGCAGTTGGTGAGACTTGACATATGTCCAAAATTAGAAAAATCACAAGGTACTTTCTCTACCTAATGAACTCCATAGGACCACATAAAACCCTGTTTAACCATACCAGAATCCCTTTTCATAGTCCACTATTCTATTGCCAACCATATACACCCAGTTGGCCAAAAAAGAACCAGTTTTCCTACAAACTATGGTGCATCCAATTTTCAGCAAGTGCATCAAGAGAGCAGAAAGGCAGAAACAGAAGCAAGTGTTTGCCATATTGTACCAGCACCAGTGGTAGGCACTAGTACATGAAGCATATTACCAGTAGTATGCCAAAGCAGGTATACACATACAGTTTAAAAGCAACAGGGCTAATTGGAAAGTTACAAGCACTAGTTATGCACACTGAAGAAAGCAGTAGCAGTAGTAAGAAAGACAGCAAAAGCAAAATCGCCCAATCAAAGCAAAAGGCCTCCAAGGACTCATGTTTGGCTGATAAATCGCCAGCCATGGACAGAATCACAGTTCGTGCAATAAAACTAAGATCCAACCCGAAATCGCTGAACCAAGAACCGGGTTACCTGATGCCGAACAATCTATGCGACTATGCGCAAAAGGCACATTTGACAGTGTTCGGAATCGAACTAATAGGAAGGGGGTACCTCGCTCGAGCACCCGCACCACTAAACCCAACCGGAAGCCGAAAATCTAGTACGAACTACTGTAGCACAGCTGCAAGGGGGAGCCAGACGGGATAAACCTTGTAGTGGAGCCGCGCGCCGGTGGCGGCGCTGACGCCCTTCTCCCCGGTGCAGAGCGCGCGGAAGTTCTCGGCCGCGCGCGGCACCACGGAGGCGTAGAGATCCATCACGATCCGGCCCTCCATCTCGCCGCCGATGCTGACGTCGAAGTAGCACCTCGGGTTGCTCACCTTCGCGGCGGCCGCCGCCGCCGGGCCTGGGCCGCCGGAGCCGCGGCGCCCTCTCCCTCGCCCTCCATCGCCGCGCTGAGAGGGAGCAACCCTAGAGGTAAGGAGGGACTTCTCGGCGGTGGCGGCGCTGCGAGTAAAGCGAGGGGCGGCGTGCTTCGGGGAGAGCGAGGAGGGTGGGGTGGTGCGGTGCTGCGTTTGCGTACGGTGTGTGGAGGGCGTGGGGCAGTGTCAGTGTGAGTGTGTGGGTGATTCAAATAAGGAGGGAGGGGAACAGGAAAAAGGGGGAGGGGGTTTGGGTGGACAATTTTGTGATGCCACTGTTTGCCCGAGGCGCGTGGGCTTGTTTGGTCTACCCGAGGTGGACCCTGAAATATGTTGAAATATGTGGTTTTCTATCTGAAAAAATACCTTATTTTGCCTAGATAAAAGTGTTTTGGACTGTGCTAATTTCCAACTGATCGGAATATAAGCAATAGATCCGAACACTTTCTTTCTACCTAATCACACATGCATGCAACCTTACTAGCTATGGATGGTGCCGGAGGAAATCCCAAGCAATCATCCTTGATTAATGATTCCATGCATGCATTGCAAACTCTCCTCCGTTCCTAAATATTTGTCTTTTAGGATTTCAAATCGACTATCACATATAGATGTATATAGCGATTTTAAAGTGTAGATTCACTCATTTTGTTTCAGTATGTAATCACTTTGAAATCTCAGAAAACAAATATTTAGAACGGAGAAAAAAAAGCAGGTGATGTCAGCAAAAGATTCTTCCTATTCTAAAACTTTAAAATGTTTTGTAGCTGAAACCGTCGCTCCGATTCAAAATCTGTTTTCACGTAAAAATTACGCCACACGAGAGCATCGAAACAAGATCCCATGTTGGTATGTTTGACGACTATTTTTCGGTCAAAAGTTACCACGCTATAGTATGTAACTTATTATGGTGTTACACTGAAGTTATGAGGTATGTTTCAACTATTTTTTTTTTGCCTAGGTCAAAATTTACCATGGTATTGTAAGTAAATTATGCAATACCCACAGTCTACGATCGATGTCATCTTTGGGCCACGAGGTGAGGTCCACATGCCAACATGCCAACATATAAAACGAAGATTTGCGCATTGTGCCGGGCTAGACCGGTTTAGGTATGTGCCAGACGGTCGTCTTAGGTCTATCGTCGTAGAATACCATGACATTTGCGCTGAAGTTATTGAGGATATGTTTTTCAACTTGTTCTCCCGGGATCAAAGTTACAATGGTCTATGGTCGAATATTACCATATTATTTACACAAAATAGGTATCGAGGTTATGTATTTTTAAAAGAAAAAATGAGTGAAAGTTATTGTGGTGTTCATCGTGAGTTATCAGCTCTATTGTGTTTATATTACCATATTATTTACACGAAATTATTGGGGTATCTTTTTCAATAACTTTTATTCGGGGTCAAAAGTTATCGCGTAATTGTACCGAGTTGTCACTCTGTTGTCAATGTATTATCATGTCATTTGCACGAAGTTACGGGACACCTAATCAAAAGTTACCTTGGTGTTTGTACATGAGTTATCAACTCGGTTGCCAATATATTACCATGCTATTTACATAGAATTATCGAAGATGTGTTTTAACAACCCCCTCCCCCACACACATGTTTTCAACAACAGTTTCCGGGGTCAAAGTTATCATCATGTTAAATGCGTAAAGCTATGAAATCCACTTTGAGTAAAGTATCATGCTATTTACACAAAGTTTATTAGGGGTATGTTTCCAACAACTTTCCCCCAGGTCAAACTTACCACGGTGTTATATGTAAGTTATCAAGTCTGCGGTGTGTAAATTAACATGCTATTTACGAGAAATTACGAGTACCTTTTCAATACTTTTCCATGAACCAAAGTTATCATTGTGTTTGAGCATGAAGTTATCGAAACTGTGGTGACTAAATTATCATGCAATTAACACAAAAATTAAGCGGGAGGGTGGTTGTTTTCGACAACTTTTTCTTGGGGTCAAAGTTATCATGACATTTGTATGTTAGTTATCATGTTTACGATCGTAAATTATCATGTTGTTTACATATAAAGTTACTCATGGAACTTTTAACCCCCATGGGTTAAAGTTACCTTGGTTATAACAACCTTTTCCTTGGGTTAAAGTTACGTGATGTTTATACCTAAGTTATCGGATCGTGATGTATGCATTATCATGCTAAATATCGGTGCGCAAGCAGTGATGCATGCATAGTTGGATAGCAGGTTTTCCCCATGGGGCGGGCGGGGGCACGGGAAGTTCTTGGCGCAGCGTGAGCATCTCACCCGACGGATGTCGAGTTGATCGGGACCGTCGGAAAACATAATGTTTGGTACTTAATTGTTTCGAGGCTTGCAGGCCGGCGTAGCATGCTATGGTGTTTACACAAAAATTTACCGGGAGTATGTTTATAATTTTTTTGGATGGAAGTTATGCAAGTTACCAAGTCGGTGGTGTGTGAAGTACCATGCTATTTACATAGAAGTTAACGGGGTGTGTTTGACAAAAAGAATTCCTCGGTCACTTGGACCACTGTATGCGTAAGTTATCAGGTCCACCTTTCGTAAATTACCATGTTATTTACAAAAGATAAAACCAGGGTGTGTTGTCAACAATTCCCTCCCCCTCCCGATCAAATCTACCACAGTGTTTATATGTAATTTATCATATCAGCGGTGCTTAAATCATCAGTGTAATCCCCTTGTCAAACACTTTTTTTAATGTATTTAAAATTGATGTAAATATGATTTATAAACATGTATGCCTCTCCCACTATAGTTAGTAACATGACGTACTAGTGAAAAAAGAAAAATCAAAAGATATAATACATTTTTCCAGTGCGGTAATAAAAAGGATAAAATGTTCAGTTGCGTCTAAGTGCACAACAAGTAATGTTAGCTCAGTTGGTTAACCTCGTTGTGGTAGTAGTAGGCGACCAGAGTTTGAATGCCCAATCCAGCAATTTTTTTTCTTCACGCGCGGGAACAAAAAACAGGGACGTGGGATGCGTACGTATCTGTTGTAAACGTCCAGTCGACTGGTCGTTAGATTTCTCGAAGTGTTTTTAAACCTGAACATCTACAACCACAAGTACCAAAATACCGCCCAAACGCACGTGGATGCGCGCGTCCGCAAACAGTGACCAGACAACACACAAAAAGGATTCCATAACCACAAACACCATTTTCAAATCACCAAATCAATATTATTACATGCAACGTTAAAACCTAATCTAAGCGGAGCTCATCCGGCTACGTCGTGCCCATGTCTGGTGACCGGTTGTGCCCCTCAAGAGTGTTGGTCCGGTGGCCGGCAAGGTAGAGCAGGACATGGGACACGGACCGGCTCACGGGACTCAAGGCGCCGCCATCTCCCATGTGCTACTCTTCCTTGTCGAAGTCCGGAACCTTCACGACATTGGTGGACGTGAAATCAATGATGGATCTGTCTTGAGTCGGCGACATCCACCACGATGTGGTTGCGGCGGCCGGGGTGGGTGTGCACCACACGAGGCACCGGAGAATGCGACTTTGCCTCGCCAACGTCTACCGTCGTGAGGGCTGCCGCCACCTCCTGCGCCCGCTACCTCGCATGGCGAGCACGCCGTGCCATATTTGCGTCGGCGGACGCTCATGCGTTCACCTCTGCCTCGGCACGCCAACAAAGTGGTTGCACATCCCGGCACGTTTGGACGCCAGACGGACCGTAACGCCTCCAGTGAGGAAGCGGCAACAAACCTCGCGCTGGATCCATGCGCCATTTGGGCGGACATAATGGATTCCCGACGAAAGGAGTTCGAGCGCTGTCGTCAGGCGGCCTCCTCCCAGGGGCGGCGGAGCGCAAGGCGGACGGTCATATCCATCTGCGTGGGATGAGCTGATATGGAATACCGCATATAGGTAGGTATGATGGACTCATATGGAATAACTTTGGGTTTAAGGAAGTAGATGCACAAGAAGTGTTTCCGCTTAATACGGTGAAGGCTAGCAAAAGATACTAAGCAATCACCATATCTTGGAGGATCCATAAAAATATAGCTTCTATACAAATATACCCAAAGATAACTCATTATGTTGTCTTCCTTGTCCAACTTCAACTAATTTGCTGAAGTTTGAAAATAATTAATGGGGCTCACAATCATAGAAGATGTCCAAGATAGTATACATCCTCGAGCTCGAGGTCTGAATTTCTTCATAATAGTACTCCTCTGAATTTATATGTGAAATTTCTCTTCCTTCAATATTCTTTCATTAATTGTTCAAGTGACAATTGTTATGTTTGCTAACTTTCAATAAATTTTACCACATATACTTCTTATATGTGAAGTCATTACTCCCCATGGGATAAGCATCTGAAACATATATAATTTCAAATTTATGATATTCAATTCATCGACCATTTACTCATAGGATATAAGTGAAGCACGAGTAAATGACAAACCACTCAAAAGTATAAAAGTGAAGATCAATGTGTAGTCAAATAATTAAGTAGCTATGTGAAGACTCTCTCTCTCATAAAAAATTAGATCTTAAGTATTTTATTCAAACAACAAGAAAAACAAAATAAATTGACATTCCAAGGATAGCACATTGAAGGAAATATGCCCTAGAGGCAATAATAAAGTTGTTATTTTATATTTCCTTATATCATGATAAATGTTTATTATTCATGCTAGAATTGTATTAACCAGAAACTTGATACATGTGTGGATACATAGACAAAACACCGTGTCCCTATTAAGCCTCTACTAGACTAGCTCGTTAATCAAAGATGGTTAAGTTTCCTGACCATAGACATGTGTTGTCATTTGATGAACAGGATCACACCATTAGGAGAATGATGTGATGGACAAGACCCATCCATTAGCTTAGCATAATGATCGTTCGATTTTATTGCTATAGCTTTCTTCATGTCATATACATATTCCTTTGACTATGAGATTATGCAACTCCGGATATCGGAGGAATGCCTTGTGTGCTATCAAAGCGTCACAACGAATCGGGTGATTATAAAGATGCTCTATAGGTATCTCCGAAGGTGTCTTGTTGGGTTGGCTTGAATCGAGATTAGGATTTGTCACTCCGAGTATCGGGAGGTATCTTTGGGCCCTCTCGGTAATGCACATCATAAGAAGCCTTGCAAGCAAAGTGACTAATGAGTTAGTTGCGGGATGATGTATTACGGACGAGTAAAGAGACTTGCGGTAACGAGATTGAACTAGGTATGAAGATACCGACGATCGAATCCGGCAAGTAACATACCGATGACAAAGGGAATAACGTATATTGTCATAATGGTTCGACCGATAAAGATCTTCGTAGAATATGTAGGAGCCAATATGAGCATCCGGTTCCTCTATTGGTTATTATTGGAGAAGTTACTCGGTCATGTCTACATAGTTCTCAAACCCAGGTCTGCAGCTAACGTTTGATGCGATTTTGTATTATATGAGTTATGTGATTTGGTGATCGAATGTTGTTGAGTCCGGATGAGATCACGGACATGAAGAGGAGTCTCTAAATGGTCAAGAGATAAAGATTTATATATAGGATGATGGTATTCGGACATCGGAAGTGTTCGGAGGGTCAGGTACATATCGGGTCACGAAAGGGTTACGGCACCCCGCAAAAGATATGGGCCTTATGGGCCAAGAGAAACGCACCAGCCACAAGGGCTGGTCGCCCATATGGGTGGCCAAATTGGAGTAGAAAAGGGAAGGAGGAAAGGTAAAGGAATAGGATTCCCTTCCTCCTCTTCCTTCCTACTCGAATAGGAATAGGAAAGGTGGGAGGCCGGTTGGGAGGATCCCAAGTAGGATTCCCTCTACTTGGCGCCCCTTGGCTGCCTCTCCTCCCCTCAACATATATATTATACGCCGAGACCGATGCTCGAAGACTTCCAGCTATTCCGAGTCTTGTCGTGTGATTTATTTTGTTTGTGCATTCATCATGCCATCTCTTGCATTGCATCATGTCATCATGCCATCATATCATTAATTTTGAAAACTCATCTAAATAAATTGTATGGATCTTGATCCATTTAAATTGAGGAAACACACATGGTGATTTCTCTTTATAACAATTACCCTCCCAATATTATTAGGGAGCTATGATAAATATTCCATTCTTTAGGCATAAACCATAACACACTTACGTTTAAGTTCCATGCATTTTCTACCTCAATTCCTTGCCTCAAACTTTGCCAACAATTCTTATCTCATTTATCGAGGCTCTTCCAAAATTCTCAACATTTTTGGGTCTACCAAATACCCACTTCCTTCCTACACTCATTTGAATTAAATTCAAATGAGTTTGAATCAACTTCACGCCCATGCTCACTTTCTATTTTTCTTGGATCAAGCTCATTTTTATGAGTCAGGAAAATTGTCCGCATCGCAAATTCTTTCCCTAACCCTCTCTTCTTTTCTTCTCTCTAATTCTTTTCTGCTAAAGAATATGAGGGAGAGAGAGCCAGACCAGCCGGCCTCTTAGGCCCGACCAACTAAGCCGGCCCAGTAGCCCAGCCAGCCGCTAGCGGCCACTTGCTCCGTTTGCCTCACGCCATCTCCCTCCTCTCTGGAGTGGTGTTGGAAATATGCCCTAGAGGCAATAATAAATTTGTTACTATTATATTTCCTTGTTCATGATAATTGTTTATTATCCATGCTAGGATTGTATTGATAGGAAACTCAGATACATGTGTGGATACATAGACAACACCATGTCCCTAGTAAGCCTCTAGTTGACTAGCTCGTTGATCAATAGATGGTTACGGTTTCACGACCATGGACATTAGATGTCATTGATAGCGGGATCACATCATTGGAGAATGATGTGATGGACAAGACAATCTTAAGCCTAGCACAAGATCGTGTAGTTCAGTATGCTAAAGCTTTTCTAATGTCAAGTATCATTTCCTTAGACCATAGATTGTGCAACTCCGGATACCGTAGGAATGCTTTGGGTGTACCAAAGCGTCTGGCAATGATGGGTGGCTATAAAGGTGCACTACGGGTATCTCCGAAAGTGTCATTGGGTTGGTACGAATCGAGGCTGGATTTATCACTCCGTGTGACGGAGAGGTATCTCTGGGCCCACTCGGTAGGACATCATCATAATGTGCACAATGTGACCAAGGAGTTGATCACGGGATGATGTGTTCTGAGCGAGTAAAGAGACTTGCGTAGCGAGATTGAGCAGGTATCGGGATACCGATGATCGAATCTCGGGCAAGTACTATACCGATAGACAAAGAGAATTGTATACGGGATTGATTGAATCCTTGCCATCATGGTTCATCCAATGAGATCATCGTGGAACATGTAGGAGCCAACATGGGTATCCGAGATCCCTGTTGGTTATTGACCGAGAGATGTCTCGGTCATATGCATGATTCCCAAACCCGTAGGGTCTACACATAAGGTTCGATGGCGCTAGGGTTATAGGGAAAGTATGTCGTGGTTACGAATGTTGTTGAGTCCGGATGAGATCCCAGATGTTACGAGGAGTTCGAATGGTCGGAGATGAAGATTGATATATTGGACGAAGGGTTTTGGAGTCGGAAGTGTTCGAGTCGGGTGATGACCGAGCATGACCGAAAGGTGTTTGGAGCCCGACAAGTGTTGGGGGGCTTCATGGGCCAAGGAAGGGGCAAACCAGCCCACTAAGGGCTGTGCGCCCCTCACCTATTCCCACGTGACTAGGGGTTTAGGCGCCCCATCCGGGTTCCCACCTCGGCTTGGGGCCAAGTCACCCAAAGGGAGATCCCATCTGCCTGGCCGTGCCCCTAGGGAAACCCTAGGCGCCTCCCTCCCTCTTGCCCCTATATATAGTGGAGGTTTGGGGCTGCCCAACACACAGTCTCTCTCTCCAAGGTGCAGCCCTACCTCTCTCCTCCTCGCTCTCGTAGTGCTTGGTG
>JAHHZJ010008994.1:0-12959 GCA_021437245.1 Aegilops speltoides
CACACCAAAAACAACTAAACCACCTAAAATGCTGTTAACTACGCCTAAAACAACCAAAACACCTAAAACTCTTTTAAATACACTTAAAACAAATTCAACATTATTCTAAGAACACCTACATTATTCTAAGAACCTGCATTTTTAACTAAAACACCTACAAATTTGACTAAAACACCTAAAAATTCAACTAAAACACCTACATTATTCTAAGAACCTACATTTTTAACTAAAACACCAACAAATTTAACTAAAACACCTATATTATTCTAAGAACCTACATTTTTTCAACTTAGGATACAAAATAATTAGGGAGGGAGGGAGGAGGAGGAAGGAGGAGGAGTACCTCTCGATGGAGGAGGGCCGGCTGGGGCGACAGGGGAGGATGGCGGCGGGGGAGGGGCGGCAGGGGAGGAGGGCTGGTGCGGGCGCCAGGGGAGGAGGGCTGCGTGGGGCGGCCGGGAGGAGGGCGGGGAAGGGCGGCCGGAGTAGGACGCGGGGGCGGCGGCCGGATCGGGGGACAAGATTCGATCTGGTGGTGTGAGCGTATGAGTGAGTAAGGGGAGAGGGGTGGTGCGCGGGCCGGCGCGGGAGGAAAAGGTGGGCTTAGCGACAGCGCGGGGGAGGGGGGCCAGCGCTATATCTAAAGCTGCAACGGGGGGCCGAGAGCGTTGCCCATTAGCAGTAGCGCGGGCCGTGAAATCAAGCGCTACTGCTAACGTGCGCTTGTAGCGCTGGTGCTGGCCGGCGCTACTGCTAAATAGAAGTAGCGTGGGGTATCTAACCAACGCTACTGCTAAATGTCTACCTATAAGCATTTTCCTAATAGTGATGGTTCAGCAACCTCCTCTTCACGGCCACTGTTGCAATCTTCGCTTGTGTGGTTACATCACGTCCCCTCCTCATCGTGCCTACAGGTCCGGTTTTAAAATCTAGAAAACTAAAAATTGTTTTCTTGATGGAGTTTGTAGAAATGTGTCCGGGCAAGGCTGAAGCTTTGCTACGATCTAGCTAGGTCTTATTAATTACATCTAAATGGAGGAACAGAAGGCATTGAGCTGATATGGCTATAAAGCTTTTCCTGTAAACTGGTAACTAGAGAAACATGCTTTAGCTTCTCATTGTTTTGACCAATACATTATTTGTAGTCATCCAATAAGTTAGCAAGTTGTCTTTCAAAATTGTATCCAAAACTGAACATACAAAGTAGTGTTGAACTGGAATTATATCCATGACATATTTTTTTCTACAGATGCTCTTGTAGTCATCAGGCATAGGAAGAAAACTTCCGAGGCTGGGTTATATCTACCCCTACATCTCGTTCCAAATTTCAATCCCCTCTCTGTATGAGGTTCTTTCCTCCATTTTCCAATCTTCATGAACCATGTTGCTTCTTTGCTTTTAGATTACTGCCATGCACTTGACGCATTGATTATTTTTTCCTTGCTTTCCATTAGCATGTTTAGAGAGAGTCAATGTTCATATTATGAATCTCATCTCCAGCCTGCATATACTAACTTGAACGACGAAATATCTTGAGGCATCACAATTATCAAAGTAAGGGCATGTTGTCTGTTCTAGGTTCCATCCAGACAACTATTGAGAGGTTTGTTGTCATCTTTTAATTTAAAGTTGCAGTTCTTTTCAATAAATACCTCAAATATTTCTAATGAGCACCACTTTATAGTCCAACTATCCTTAGCATAGGGATCTCACAAGATAATTTGAAAAGAAATACTACTCATAGATCTACATACTTATTTAATACCTTGACTACTTTATAGTCCAACACAAAATTTTCTTTCACAGAAACTCCGGTATAGAGAGAAAAAACGATTTTACTGAAGATGATAGTAGCAAATTCCAATGGTATAATAAACTTCAATACCCTGCGTTGTACCATATATTTAACTAATAATTCCTCTAATACCTAACAAGTACCCACAACAATGAATACGTACTGGTCACCATTGTTGATAGAAAATCAATAAATCAATGTCCTGACATGTAAATCTTACCATTCTTCCCTACATTTATTGAATAAAGTTTGTAGCAAAGATCATCATATAACAACTAAAACACCTAAAATTTGTAGTTTGCAGTAGTTTGTAGCAAAGATCATCATATAATCCATCATGAATACATATATAGTAGTTTGTAGCACAAACCGCGCTCATCTTTTGCATTCAATAAGCAAATAACTAATAGGTAATTAATAAGCCATCATCGAATACATATATAGTAGTTTGTAGCAAAGATCATCATATAATATCACTAATACATCTCGAATATTAGCTCCTCTAGGTTCAGTGTGCCTCGGTAGACACCCAAAGAGAAGGAACCATCACCGGATCATAGCTCCGGTGAGATCCCCAAAGAAACTGCCAGGTATTGGAGAACCGACCGTTCGCCAACGCAACCAAGTAGTGCTGGACGTGCGCGTTCTCCTCCATGACACGGTGTTGCACCACCTACGCAGGGGACTCAAGCCACTCCACCTATGCAGGCCCACGTGACCGCCACCAAAGAAGCTCCGGGTCGACGACGGGTTGGCTCCTCACTAAGCTACGCTCACCAGAAGGTAGCACAACCCAGTACCAGCCTGGCGGAGCCCAGTCCCGGACATGGCCCCTCGGCTCAACCAGGAGTCCTCCGCCGAGTCGACGATGAGGATGCGGGATAGGCATCGTCGACGTCGAGAACAAAATGCTTAATTATGAAAACAAAATTAATAAACACTTAGCAAAATTTGGCATGACCTTTGCTAAAAACAGGACATATCGAGCGCCTGAAATTTGCCAGAACGTAAACGAATTGACAATTCTGGCAAAACATAGGCCACTCGGAAAAATATGACATGTTCAAAACATGACATGTCCACTGCAAATTTGCATATAAAAGGAAAAATTGACTTAACTAAAACAATAACAACAATTACTCTAACTAAAAAAATACCTAGAATTCTGTTAACTACACCTAAAACAACTAAAACACCTAAAATTTTGTTAACTACAACTAAAACACCTAAAACTCTTTTAAATACACTTAAAACACCTAAATTCTATTAACTACACCTAATTAAAAACCTAGCTGAATTTTTGTCCTAACTTTAAAACCTAGCTAAATTTAAAAACCTAGGGTTCATACCTAATCTGTCCTAGCAAGGGTTCAATCATAACCTACATTACTCTAATAACCTACATTTTTCAACTACATAGGATTCAAAATAACTACTCTAATAACTATAACTAGGGAGGAAGGGAGGAGGAGGAAGGAGGGAGGAGTACCTATCGGTGGAGGAGGGCCGACGCGGGGGCCGGGGCGACGGGCGGAGGAGGAGGCTGACGCAGGGGAGCTGGGCGGCCGACGGGAAGGAGGGCCGGCGTGGGCGAGGGCGGCCGACGCAGGGAGGAGGGCCGGCACGGGGGACGGCAGTGTGCGGGGGTCGATGGCGGCGCGCGGGGGGATGAGGGACGAGTGCGGAGTGTGAGTGAGAGATGAGGCCGGGCCGGGGGGCGCGCGGGCCGGGGGAGGTAGTGGGCTTAACAGCAGCTCGGGCAATGGGCCAGCGCATCGCTAGCCAACTAGCTGTAGCGCTGGTTGGGTAAAAGCGCTGCTAACATTTACTGATCGGGGTGTGGTGTTTTACACTTAGCGATGGCGTGGGGCTAATAGATAATGTGCACTGCTGCTAACAGTCACGAGTAGCGCTCTTTCTAGGCAGTGCTACTACTAACTACTAGTAGCGTGGGGTCATAAACAAACGCTACTGTTAAACTTCTATCTATAAGCGTTTTCCTAGTAGTGAGAGGAACCCGAGGTCGTTCTGTTGCGACTCTAGTGATATATCACTAAAAGAATACGAGAAATGTGTTAAAAGTGACACAAGTTCTTGATCCGGGAATGAATGGTCAATGTATTCATGAAAATAAAGATTCATTATTGTATGTTCAATTTCAACTAAATATCCCCATGAGTATAATAAAATCAATTTGCATCCAAGATAAAGTTATCACTTCATGAATTGTGTTTTATTGTTTTTTTGCGGCTGAAATCTTGTTGTATTGTCGGTGACTAGAAAGAAAAAAGTGTAACATAGGTGCACGGGCTTAACAAATTAATGAGTAAATACATTCTCAAATATTATCATATATTAAACATTCACATCACAATCATACACAAAACATCATCACGCAAAAGCACCATTCCATGTGAACAACTAATTCTTCCAAAATTCTTATTTCCCAACTGAACAAATTAGTGGAATTGCCACACTTTCAAATAGGTTTCAATATGAACAAATGAATTAACAAGTACGATATTGAGTTTCAGCATGAACAAAACCAACTAACACATGATACTAGGTTTCATGATGCAAAGACCTGGAGAGCATTTACAACATGCATTATAGGACAATTTTTATTAGTTATTAAGCAATGGAAATCCCATGGTTTA
Source organism: Aegilops speltoides (assembly GCA_021437245.1). NCBI lineage: Eukaryota > Viridiplantae > Streptophyta > Magnoliopsida > Poales > Poaceae > Aegilops > Aegilops speltoides. The sequence goes on from JAHHZJ010008994.1 coordinate 4,453, forward strand.
GAAATCATACATTTAAAGGAGAAATTTCCCATGGAAATGTCGTGGGATCTCTATTTTGTAATTTAGACACTTTTTGAATACCAAGAATAATTGAGGACCTAAGAATTGTTTTGTTTTGCTTGCAAAAGAAGTTCGAGGGTGTCAACTTTAACGTGCATCCAAGATGATATGTAACTAATATTCGGTGGTAGGTGTAGGGCCACCCTTTTATTTATTAGTATTGTACAATTTGACAACAACGGTCTAACATATATTTCATTTGCTACAGTTGTCATATGTATCTCCCTACTGGGTTGCATGTATATTTTGCTGAGAACTACACGCATGGGATACTTGTAGCAACGCACACTAGTAGAAAACAGGGCTTCGGTCCAGGCCAGATAAGCCCATTAATCCCGGTTCAGTCACGAACCGGGACCCATGGGGGCATAGGTCCCGGTTCGTGAGGCCAGGGGGTCGGCCGGGCCTCGTGGGGCATTGGTCCCGGTTCGTCTGGCCCCTCTAGTCCCGGTTCCAGACACGAACCGGGACCAATGGGCCTCGCTCCTGGCCCACAACCTTTAGTCCCGGTTCATGGCTGGAACCGGGACCAAATGTGAAAACTGTAAGTATTCAAATTTAAAAAATAATGGCACTATCAGACGAATTCAAATTTAAACTATTCAAAATTTAAGAGAATTCAAATATATAGTAAATTTATTCACAAACTAGTGATTCACACAAATTTAAAAGAATTCAAATTTGAAAATTAATGGCACTAACAGAAAGTCTATAATTTTTGTGACCTAACAGCAAAAGGAATCACTGAAAAATTGTAAGTATTTAGTTGTAAGTAGAAACAAAAAAATAAAGCAAAAAAGAAAACAAAAAATAGAAAAAATGCCACTTACTGGGCCACCATGGTCTGAATACGACTAGAAACCTAGCTAGTTGGGCCAGGATTCAGGCCTGTAGAAGGCTCAGTAGGTCCACAGGCATAGCAGTGTGAGATTAGGCCCGTAGGCCTGCAGTTCAGAGGAGTTCGAGAGAGATGGCGGGGCAGAGCTTATAAACCACTCATGGACGCGTCTCAGCTAGCGCGGTGCGACTAAACATCCCACCACACCGCGGCTATGCTAGGCGCAGGCCATTGGTCCCGGTTGGTCCCATGAACTGGGACCAATGCAGCCCTTTGGAAGGACTGCTGAAAAGAGACCTTTGGTCCCGGTTGGTGGCACGAACCAGGACCAAAACTTCATGTATATACGAAACACTTGTGAAAATTTTCATTTTCATCTCGCAGTTTCCCCCGACGACGCCGACCTCCTCAACGCCACCAGGCTGCCCCGACGCTGTCTTCATCACCCGAGCCCCTGCCCCGCCCCCGAGCCCACGCCGATGCCGTCCGCCACCCACGAGCGCGCCCGGCCGCACCCCTGCGCCCTGGCCCGCCCCAACCATCGTCGTCGTCGCCGGCTCCCTCGCGCGCCGCCCCTGCCGTTGCCCTCGCCAGCCGACGCCGCCCCGCATGTCTTATGTGTGTATATGCATGTTCTACTATGATATACCGGTTCTCTCCAAATGAGGTCCATGGTCGACTAGTGTCGCAACCATACTCACTCAGTATTCGACGGCTAAAACAGTACCCCTCCCCGAGTACGAAAAATTCAGCCAAACAACATAGTGGCGCACTAAGATGATGCAACAACTCAAAAAGTAAAAGCCGGCATCCATGGCAGCGTGAAAAGGAAAAATGAGATCAAGTGCTGCAATGTTCTTGTTGTGCATTAGGAAGTATGAAAATAATTCAGTTTCATGTGTCCATATAGAAACAAAATTCGTAACCGTAGCGCATGGAATATGGTTGGGGAAATGCTTGCAACAATCAACAAACGTGCCTGCAAAAATTATCGCAAGCATTATGGCTGCCCGACGCAGGGCGCTGAGAGTTGCAAGGTAGTGTGATAGCCCGCATAAGGCCGCCACAAAACCGCTAATCAGCAAAGTGTCTCTGAAAATTGCGGTTCATAGGAGGTGTAGATATCCGTCCCTGGAACTGAATTTCAAGATATTTATAGTTTCCAACAATAAATCAAACAATCTCTAGGCCGGGAGTAGGAGGATGGAGGCGGATGCGATTGATAAGATGCATCACCCCTGTGATGGAGGCATCTAAGAAGAGTACACGAAGAGGGCAATGCTATAACATGGAAGGACACTAGCAATGGAGGTTGCGGTGCTGTCTCCAGGTGTAATTTCTGGAGGGTGAAGGCCAAGGCCTGAGGAGGTGGCGATGATGATGGGGTTCCAGAGAGAGTTGGGGTGGAATCTTCATGATATGATCAAACTACTACAAGAAACATAAAGCTGACATTATCGTTATATTTTTTTCTACTTATGAAACATAAAAGTGTAGGATTCAAAGCTAAGGGTTACCAATGTCATGGGCTATCCAGGGTGCCCGTGAGGCCTTGACATAGACTTCATGGTGCCACCCCGCCCATCACTCGCATTTGTTGTATGGTGTTGCATGCCATTGTGACATGACGTCGTTTCCCAATTGCCTACACCATGGCAACCTCAGTAACTTATCATCTTTGTTGTGTAGCAATGTCGAACTTCAGAAATGCCCACTACTTAGCCATCAGCGTGATTCTTTTATTTTAGCAACAAATCTAGATTTCAATAATGTATTAATTTGTAAATCAAGGTGGTTACTATGATCAAGGTTATTTCTCATATGTGCCTCTCTTTGGTTAAATTGTTCATCATTTCTGTTGCGGCTTAAACGGGAATCCAGGTTGCCTTCCACAACACCAGCCATGCATGGAATTGAGTTAAGTACATTGTGTTTTAATTTAGGTACTTCCTCAGCAAGCATATTCATACAATTAATATATTAGGTAATAGCTCATGTTGTGCAAGTTTTCTTTCTCATGTTGTGCAAGAGGAGGGGAAGATGACGTGTGAGATGAAAATCGACAGAGCTATTGCCATTAAACAAACAACTTTACTCCAATGAATTTGTTTCTAGGATATTGGTTTAACTCCCATGATGGATATATAGGACCGAAAGTGAACTTACAAGTGGTAGGTAAAGAATTTATTTTCCTTCAATACAGGACTGAGCTGCCTATCTCAATACAAATGAAGGACATTCATAGAAAAGTTCCATACCTATAAGATATATGCACCCTCGTAAGACGAGAACACACACTCATTACAGAAAGGATGGCTGGTAAAGTGTTTGAATTCTTATTAACTCGGTTGTACTATTGATCAAAGGTAAGAACATGCAGTCCTTCACCGGCTATATATATGCAAACAACCTCCATGCATCTTGATCTCTCCTAAGGAGAACGATACGATCAAGGGAGTGCGCCAGAAAACGTGAATGAATGTAGAGAAAAACTATAACTCCGGGTGGTCTTGAGAGTATGAAGAAAATCTTGATCCTAGCTAGGCACTCTCTGGTCTCCGAAAACTACTTTAGATCACTATAAGATTGCATCACCAAGGTATATACCATATGGCATAGAAATGGGAGGCATCGTGGAATAGGGCCGGACAAGAAAATTGAGTGGTGTTGTGCCAAACTCTAAATTGGAGCCATATACCATGGGATCATGAGTCCTTGAATGATCGCCGATGACCGTTGAAGACTTGAATTCGAAGTGCTCGTGTCCTTGGTTCATGGGCGAGGGATCAATGTCTGCCATAGTGCATTGACACTGGACAAGGAAGAAAGTCTATAGAACCAACACAAACCCCCGCTGCATTGCATTGGGTTAGGAGTATAACCAGATTTTTTGCCACAACATATGGGTTGTTGCAAAAGATTGTCCTCATTAGAGAATTGTCAAGCAAGCCTTAAAAGTGTACTAGTATTATTAGTTGATTGCCCATGCATTGCAACGGGATATATATATTGTAGATGACATTTTTCACAATTAATGTGAGACTACCGTCCAATTCTTAACGATATTTTTCATAATTAACATGATCCTTTTGATAATCTTCATAATTAATGTGAACCTCCCGTCCAACACTCGATAATATTTTTCATAAATCAGTGTCTAACTAATTAACATGTGTAATTAACTGTCTGACTAATTGGTTGCATGTAGCTATGGACAAGGCAAACGATTTTTAGGCATTAACAGTTGCGAACAAAACAAACGAAATGACAACAACTACGGACTCCCTTTTGACAGTAGAGATTATTTCTCAAGTGTAGCAACAACTCGTTATTGCTAAATTAGCTCGGATGTTCAACTACCATCCTTTTTCTTAATTAGGCATAGTGGACCAGTACTATCGAATAGGACCGTAGCAAGTGTGCTATATATACTATACGTGCGAATGTAGTCTACATTGCATCATTTGGGAAACACCAGGACAGAAAAATACAAATCATGAAACCCAAGCTTCAAGGGCGAGCCCATGGGTTCGCCTCCCCTCTGCATGCCGCTCTGGCGGCCGGTGGGTAGGAGGGAAAGCTCGGTGTCTCTACTTCAGTTACTACTTTAGGTTAGGTTTTATAGTCCTCGCAGGTGCGGCGCTTGGTGGATGACGGTGTTTATTCTTTGAGTTTGTCTTCCTGGCTTTGATCCTCCTTGAGTTCATCCATTTGGACGTTATTGACAGAGCTCCGACGTAGATTCATGACGTCTCCTTGAAACAGTGAAATTAGGGTATCTCGTTATGTTGTGAGATTTGGTGTCAGGTGCTTCAGATCTATGAAGGGGTTCAACGATGACAACTAACTACGGCTGTAGGGCGCTGGTCCTTAGGGGCACATGCATGTAGACTTCCTAGCTGTCATCGACAAAGTCAAGCAAGCACCGGTAGGGGAATGGCTAGAGCAACACATCGGCGGCTTGTTCTAGCGACAGTAATAATCGTTCGATGGTCTCCGAATCTCAGTGTATTTTTATTATGTTTGAGAAGCTTTGTACTGTCTGTGAACTTTTATAATATATTTGATCATTTTTGCAAAAAAAGACACATATACAACGATCGTATTGTATATGATTTCTCTCCGACGCTCAACCAACCGACAAGTCGTCATCCGCGGGAGGGGACACATCTCTCATGTTTGCAAGTTGAACGTACTCCCTCCGTTTCTTTTTAGTCTGCATATAAGATTTGGTCAAAGTCAAACTTTCTAAAGTTTGACCAACTTTGTAGGAAAAAATATCAACATCTATAATACTAAAACTATATAGTATGAAAATTTCATGTTGCATCTAACAATATTGATTTCGTATTGTGAATCTCGATATTTTTTCTATAAACTTAGTCAAAGTTCGAAAAAGTTTGACTTTGACCGAATCTTATATGCAGACTAAAAAGGAATGGACGGAGTACTGCTCACCTCAGACACCCTCTAAATGTGTCGGCAATGCTGGCTCTACAACACCCTTTTTCCTTTTCATTTTTTTGTTTTATTACTTTTACTTAAATTTCTAAAATGGGAAAAACATTTTTTTTCTTCAAAAAGTTCATGGGCATTCAATAAATGTTTATACAATATAAAAATATGTTTACGCAATTGAACCAAAATATTGATAGAATTAGGAAAATGTATGTGATGTTTCAAAAATGTTCATGCATTTTTTAAATGTTTATATTTATACAATGTGATAAAACTGTCTACATAATTCAAAAAATAGTTTTTTAATTAAAAAATGTATATGATAATTAAATAGTTTTCGCATATTTCAGAAAAATTCTCACCATATTTTCAAAGGTTTGTAAAATATAGAATAAATTTTCTTGTAGTTCAGAAAAATGTTGATACCATTCAAGAAAATAAAGGTTTATTTAAAAAATATTTTGCATGTAGTATTTTTTTTAGGTGTATACAAAAATCTAAATTTTTATTGATATGTCTTCAACGTATCTATGATTTTTTAATTGTTACTTTCATGCTATTATGGTATCAATATCTTGGATGTTCTATACGTAATTATATATCATTTATTGGGACTAACCTATTATATTAGAGAGAATTCCTTATCTAATGTTTTAAAATTTGTTGCATTATTTGACATTGAATCTTTTTCCCTTTCTTATTTAACACCGAGTTTAAATTTTATGCCTTTTATGACACTTATGTCCATTTAAAGCTTTAGCGGTGTTAAATGACACCCGAAACGACCTATTTGCCCCCCATGTGATATATGACCTAAATTTGTGTGTATTCAATACATAGAGGGAACGGACACTTTCAAACAGCTTGTGCGGAGCATCCGGTCGGCAACGAGGCTGTGCCTCGGCCTCGACTGGACGCTGGCCGCATGGCTCCTCTGGATGGATGTGATAGAGTACATCACATGAGCAACCGATCGAACAGTACGCGCGTGCTCGTCGATGCTTCATGCGTGAGGATGGGATTATGCGAGCCGTACGTGCATGCTCGTCGATGCGTGAGGATGGGCTTATGCGTGGAACATTCGTGAAGATGGGTCGTCTATTTCCTACGGCAAGCTGCTGATACATATATACGGAGTACCTTATTACGTGACGCGCTCCCATTACCTTTCTGAGCTCCTCTTTGATCTTTAGCTGGGTACACACGGGTATTCGGAATGCATAGACGTATCACGTACTCTCTCTGCCCGAAAAAGTTTGTCCCTCAAATGAATATCTAGCATCAAGTTAGTGTTAGATACATCCATTTGAGAGAAAAATTTAGGACAAATTTTTTCGGACGGAAGGAGTACGTGGCTAGCTGACACGCGGGTATTCCAATATGTACGCGTACTTGCCGGCACCCATAAGCCACGAGCCCTTTAGATGCATATGCAGGTACAAGCACCAGGCCTGACTAGCACGTAAGAGTTCTTGAGGAACCTAATATGCATGCACGTACGTGCAAAGCTAATCAAAGATGAGCTAGCGCATGCATGTACTGATGCATGTTTTCTTCCCTGTATATTCTGCATTCATTTTAATTTTAGTAGTTAAATTCTCATTGGTACAACCATCCAAATAAATTAACATATTGAAGCTAAACTACAACATAAAATTTTGGTCGCATACCCCATAAGGGGCAAATTGGTCTTTTCAGGTGTCATTTGGCACCGTTAAGGCTCAAAATGGATACAAGTGTCATAAAGGACATAAATTTTAGACACGGTGTTAGATAAGGAAGAAAAAAGTTTTCAATGTCAAATAGGAAAACAATATTTAAAACAGTGTTATATAAAGAATTTTCTCATCGAATGCCTCTGCCGCAGGTCACGTGTCGGCGTTGCCAGCTCCCTCGTACAAGCCGCCCATGGAGAACCTTTTGATCTTGATAAACAAGTATACAATGATTTCCTTGGCGGTTGGGCGAGGTTTGGGAGGGTTGATAAGCTGGAGCTTTCTGGGCAATGATGCTGGAGGATGGGCTAGTGTCGGATGATGTTTCACATTGCCATCTCATCGAGGCATTGGGGAGGACAGGGCAGGCCAAGGAGGCGTTCAGAGTGTTTGAGAAAAGGGTGCAAGAGGGATACGGTCCAAACATCAGATGGGGTTATTCTGACTAAATCTTGTCTGATGAGTATTGGATTAAGTAGCAGAAAGCTACATCAAACAGTCAGATAAAGTAATCAAATCAGTAGAATAGAATGGATAGACATGTACTGTTTTGTTGTGTGCTTCTGCTGCTCTGGAGAACTACAAACATCAGATGGGACCTGAAGTTTCAGAACTTGGGGTCCTTGGAGAAATGCAGAGAAACTGTAAAAAAGTTAGTTGGGTCTCAAGTATCAGAACTAGGGTCCCTTTGGGAGTTGCTGAGAAAGTAGCCTAATGTATCCTTGAATAACTGGACTTCAAGTTACAAAAGAACATCAATACTTGAAAGTTGAACCGGTAGGCTGACCTTTAACTGAACTTGTTATCCTGCTGCTGACTGCTTTTATTCCACATTCTACCTGGCATGGAACATCACATCTGCAAAATTCAGTTTAGTGCTAGTAATCATGCTGATGAATGCTTTTATTCCATTGTTGTCGGTTTTATATATGTTTTTGTATTCATTCATAAATTTAATTTGTTAGTTGCAAATTTTCCGTAGCGCGCATTGTTCTCATTGTATATATATGGCTTTGGTGCCACTCTTTGGTCTGCACAGTGTAAAATTTTCAGTTCATTTTTGTACGTTCGGTAAATACCTATGCCTTTTGTCTTCACACGATGTAAGCTGCTGATTTTCATGAAGATGCAATCATAGATTCAGGAGATAACTGCCCAGAACTGTTGCTATCAGGTATGAGGGCTGGTTATCACGTGAGGTCAAAGAACAGAACTAGTTGAACAATTACACAAGAAGAAAATGATTAGGCAGGGCATCTTATTACAGAAATGATGAAATCCATGGGGCTTGCAACGAGGGAATGAAATTACATATGATAAATCTCCTATGTGGCTTGTCAGGTGCTATTTTTGAGGAAAGTATCAGCAGATACTGCGGTTGAACACGATTGCTAGCAAAGCATAGAGAGGATGAAATGTACGATCAGTCGTTGTTT